>JAAMXV010000541.1:0-12911 GCA_019693495.1 Axilococcus clingmanii
AAACAGCTCCGACTTGTTGTACCATATGTCTGGAGATTGCAGGTGATAGCGCTCTAATGGATGTGTATACACGACTGGAGCATACTGCCACGCAATGGCCTTGGCATCCTCTAGGGTGGCGTTGGAAGTGCTTGGGCACACTGGGAGGGGGAGGCTCTGAGGAAAGCTGGGAAGAGAACAGCTTGGACCTGACGTAGTGAAATTATAGTACATTTTAGCATGACATTGTAATATAAATATAGTCAAAATTGGTGCAATTTCGAAAAGCATTGTTACGACGCAGCTCGTTCAAGGTCTTCGCTTCCGCCTTTTTCTCAATGCAAGTACATTTGAAAACTAGTATGATCACGAGATTGGGTACTGACGGGCGGGGAATGGGAAAAAGTGTTAAAAGTATTGTATTACGGTTTGTTATGGTGCCAGGCCTCACCTGCCCTCCACTGGACACACACCAGGCCAACAGGACGAGCTAACCCCATCCTCTCAAAAAAGGATGTCCCAAGGCGCCAGCAGCTGATAACCTACCTCTGTTGAAGGAATTTTTTTGACAGACAAGTCGACATGCTAGATTCCAACCAGTACCTCCATCCATATCTAACAGATCAAAATCATATATTCTAGCTTTTGAAGATTTTTTCCGCCACAAGTTCAAATCATAGTCAGCACTCGCCAACTCTGCATTCAAGGAACGTAATGCTGTGACAGGTCTCAATTGCGGCACTGCTAATTGCAACATGATGATGCCAACTGAGTATGTATCAAATAAATCTGGGCGTCCAAAACTCCAAGCAAATGGTGCCAAAATGGCAGCCAGAAATGGTGGTGGTGCTGGAGGAAAGTTCTTAGGCATGACAAGCTCTTCAGGTGCTGCATATCTAGGGTCCAACATTCCAAATAAAGGATTGAAATTTATGCCTGTAGACAAGTCACAGGCTGCTCCAAAGTCAATCAACTTAATATCACCGGAGGATGTCAAAAGAATATTCTCAGGCTTCACATCTCTGTGAACGATACCAAGAGAATGCAATCGTTCTAAACCTATGAAAATCTTCCTCAACACTGCTTTTATGGTTGCAAGATCTCGTAACTCAGGATCTAAACTCTTTGCTTTCCTTTCACCTAGCATTATCTCAGATAAAACCTCTGGAAATGGACCTAGTGCGCCAACCAATGCATCACCCAAAGTGGCATCAGTTTCGAATCTCCAGACAAGCCATTGCGATCCAGCAGCAAAGCCACCTCCACTGCTTTCAGCATCAAAGGTGCCCAAATACTCAGCTGCAAAATTCTGGACCCTCGGATGTGCAGCTATTCGCGAACACACATACGCTTCTACCTTGCCTGTCTCACCGGCTCCTCGAGCGATTGTTCCTGCCTTGAGAAAGTTTGTTCTAATAGCAGCATTGTCAGAATTTGTTTTTTTCAAAACAACCCGTCTCCGCTTCTGTTCTATTGTAAGCTCTCTGGTGGATGGCTCTGGCTCACCATCTGCAGGTCTTTGTAAACCCTCAAAAACTTGCCCATAATTGCCGCCACCCAGTCTGTCCCTCAAGGTGAAATCCCTCTCACTATAATTTTTTCTAAGTAGTGCTGAAAATGGTGCAACCAAGTAATAATCAAGCATTCCAATGGCAGGAGATGGCCGCGTAAGGAACGCATATGTTAGGGCAGCTAACCGACGCAGTCCAGACGCGGAAGGTTGAAGGCGTGCCAAATCAATCAGATCTCCAGTCATTGTTGCCACTGCCGGCTTCATGAATGTGGGAGTTGAATTTACCAGATAGTCTGCAAAATAATGGGCTGTGGAGATGGCTACGGAGATATCTTCTGGGGTGGGAGTCGCTACAGCAGACACGGTGCGTCTCTTGCTCATTTTTTGCCGAGCAGCTCTTCCATTCTGGATGCCCCTTCGCGGCTTGTACTGTAGAGATTGCATGATAAATATCAAACAGGTATGCTTCACCAGGTACGCGGAAGTTTACAGCCACGTTATACTACCCCTTGATGCGGAGTTAAGATGCCCCGACCTATGGTTCCACGGTACCAAATGCACTTAATTCATTTCGGAAGCTTAAATACAACGTTCTAAACTCCAAATTATGTGTCATCGATCGGATGAGACAGTGTATAAGGAGATGAGGTAGCATTAGGATGGATAAAGGGTTAGCCACAGCCCTTTCTAGGCACTTCCTCCCTACTACACCTCTCTGGACAAGCAGTATCAAAGTTACATTCCAGTCATCGTAATTCTCAATTAAAAAATCCCTCAGTGTCGATTTCGATCATTTCTTTCCATGCTTGGCCTTCCAAGCAGCAATCCAAGCTCGTGCCTCTGCAACATTTGGAGGAACCTGGCTCCCAACTGGAGCTGATGGACCACCCGCAGTTGCAATTTCTCCAGTACCCTTCTGGGATGCAATGGCTGCAACAGCTGCAACAGCAATAATGGCACCAGCACCGATGACTTTAGAGTTAGGGCTACCTTGGCTGGCAGAGGATGGTGAAGGCGACGACGGTGCCACTGGAGCATTTGCCTTAGTAGCAGCGATACTTGGGGCAGCAGCAACCTCTGCAGGCTTTCTCGGCTCGGGAGCTGGGACAGAGCTTGGGGTTTCAATAGTTCCTTTTGGGACTGCGCTCTCAAGTTTGAAGGCTTTCATCTCCTGTTTAGTCTCGGGTGACCCCTTTGGAGAGGCCTTGAGGGCTGGCAAGACGTCAGTTTTCCCTGTCCGGGCCTGCAGAGCAGCAATGAGCTCAGCCTCATATGCCTTCTTCTGTTCGTACGTGCTGGGCACTACTTTGGCATAGGATGGATCACTCTGCAAGGACACTTGTGTCAATAAAGCAGGTATGAGATAAGATGAAGATATGCCGAACGTGAATTGCCGCTGGCCCTAGCTTCTAACGACGAGTGCTCAGCTTTAAGCTTTGCTCATACGTATAATCAGAACTACATCCAGAACGTACCACTAAAAGGGAGAAGGCTGCAGCAGTTAGGGCGAGATTCCTAGCGAGATCTTTAACGAGTTCTCTTGGAGCAGCATGGCACCTTATGTTAATCGAAGACGTTCTAGAGCCCCTAAAGGCGCAGACAGGTCTTGATACCAAAGGTTTTGAAGCCAAGGATTGCATGTCAGTAAATCCACGATAGTGATTCTAATGTACTGCCGGGTTCGCGAGATGAGTTAATGTGCAATCAAAAGTCTAATCAGTAATTAGATCTGAGAAAATTGAAGAGCATCTAAGTACGACTGTCGACATTTTTAACCCACTGAGACAATGCGGACTTTCTAATCTATCTATACCGGGGCTGAGATCCGTTGACCGTTACAGGAGGACCGATTTCAATTATTTCACAGCAGCCACACAAACACATGTTGATAAGACAATACTTCGTACATTTCTCGTGGAAACACCTCATGTAGTATCCATATACCTTAATATCGAGATTTTTAAATGCAGAGGCAGTTGTCACTTAGATGCTGCTTAGGAATTCGTGTGTGAGGATTAAGAAAGTGAAACACGTTCCTCAGAAACAAAGCAGGGTAAAAAGTACCGGCCCAATCACCGCTTCAGCAGACTTCCCTGGATCGTTCACAGACCGAAACAGAAGACTAGCAAGTCAGCTGCGCAGACTCTCGCTCGATGCAACTACGTATGAGTCGGTGAAAGCAGCAGGGCAAAATTTTAGGGGAGGCCGAATTGATGCGCATGCGTTGTATGAAGTCTTCTTTACAAACTTAAAATATTCAGAGGAGTCCCTTTCAGCATTTTTGGACATGGCTGACCTCATGCCGACAGTTGGTCAACGGTTAGAGCTTCTTGCTACTCTGCCAGAGACTTGTTCAACATCTTCAAATGTCCCACCATCACCTGGCGGCAAACAGAAATCCCGCACCCAAACAGGTCCCCAGAACAAAAAACAGAAACGTGCGACTGATTTTAAAGGGGGTGTACTGTATTGGCTCCGACAAGATTTGCGACTGGTCGACAATGAGGCACTGGTAAGAGCAGCGGCCGACGCTACTGCCAACAATGCTCAAGTCACTTTCACTTACATTCACTCACCTGATGAAGACGGTAATGATACTCACAGCTGGAGACCTGGTGCAGCATCTCGCTTTTGGCTCCATCATGCTCTCTCATCACTTGACAAAGAGCTGAGATATAGATATGGGGCCTCGATTATCTTTAGAAAAGCTGACTATTATGAGACTTTAGTCGATATTGCAGCAGGTGTGGGGGCAGGAGCTGTTTACTTCAGCAAGCGATATGAACCAGCCATGATGCATACTGACCTCAAAATCGCAGAATCCTTAAAAACAGCTGGACTCCATGTGTCGACCTTCAATACGAGTCTGCTGAGAGAGCCAGGGGAGGTAAAACTCGATATGAGCACATGGAGGGGCCATTTTGGGACTCTGATGCCATATTATGCAGCTTTTGAGAAAGTTAAGAGGTCCATTGGAAAGCCTTTGGAAGTACCAAAGACTCTGCCTGTGCCCAAAGACCCACCAGTCTGCACAGGGAGTCTCGAGGATCTGGGGCTTGCGGCAATGCCCAGAAGAAAGGACGGCACATGCGTTGATTGGGGTCAAGGAATAAAAATGCATTGGGGTGATATGAGTGAATCTGATGCTCTCGTGCGATTGAGTGAATTCATACATAGTCATAAGATTGATAAATTTGAGAAAGAGAAAGGGTTGGCAGACGGCAGAGGGGTCACCCATCTTTCACCCTACATACACTTTGGCCAACTATCTCCCCGATACATATGGAATGCATTCGGGTCTCAGAACTGTAAAAAAGCCTCTCCCACCTTGTGGAGGAGGCTGATCTGGAGGGAATTGAGTTACTGGCAATTGTACCATTTCCCCCATATGGCCACCAGGCCATTGCGGACTTCATATGCTGCCGTTGAGTGGCGAGAGGACAAAGCAGTGCTGAGAGCTTGGCAGAAAGGGCAGACCGGGTATCCACTGGTGGATGCTGGCATGCGGCAATTGTGGACCACCGGGTGGATGCAGCAGAACACTAGGATGGCAGTTGCATGCCTCCTCACTGAATACCTGAATACGAACTGGATACATGGCGCCCAATGGTTCCATGACACTTTAGTAGATGCTGATGTGGCCATCAATTCATCGATGTGGCAAAATGCAGGCAAGAGTGGGCTTGATCAATGGAACTATACCGTCCTGCCCACCAGCAAATCCCAAGATCCCAATGGAGACTATATAGTTCAATGGGTTCCTGAGCTTCGAGGACTACCACCAAAATACAGGCATGAACCTTGGCTAGCCCCCACAAATGTTTTATGTGCTGCCGGCGTCACGCTAGGCACAACATATCCCCACAGGATTGACGCCACTGATGCACGACAATTGCGGCGTGCCAACACGCAGGCGATCCGGGTTGCCCGAATGAAGTCTGTAGACATAGATGCTGGGGGGTATGACACCATTCTAGTGCCAGAGGGGTGCTCATCAGGCTTGGATGGACGGCGTATTCGAATATTTACAAAAAAGGACTACATAGAGTATAATAGTAATAGTAATTAGATAGTTTATTAGTGAGGTGCATTCACAAAAATTGTAGATGATGATATCCTGGCCGACATTCAAGCTTCCGCAACTCTTCGTTGTCTGCATGCGTTCCCTGGACTACAAGAACAGATAAATTGGTGCACACAGCTGCCACCAACCCAATTCCTACATGACTAATCTTGACACAACCCTTCAAATCTATTCTTTCGATGGCATCGCACCATGTCCAGCCCCAGCTTTGCTGCCCCAGCTTTGAGAATGCATTGTCGGTGAGCCCCCCACACCGCTTCACCGACACTTCTCTCAAACCCAACAATCCTTCAAAACCAATGTGAAAAATGGAATCTGTCAGGAGCGGCAAATCATCTAGTATGAGCGTCTTAAGCCTTGGGAATGACTGCAACACGTTGATGACAGAGTTGCACTCAAGCTGAACACATCCCGCCAAGGACAACCATTCCAAATGGCTACACTGAGAGAGACTGTGCAAAGACTTTGGTGTGGCTGCAACACAGCCAGTCAAGTCTATTTTCTTCAACACATTGCATGCCGGGAGCAACCAGGTGAGATCATCAGGCCCCGATCGAGGGACTCCCTTTTCAAACAGAGAAATGCCGGAGGACAGTTCATTTGGGCTTTGTATCATCCTTGCACTCCGACCTCCCAACATACCATCCAGGAGCAATTCACGAGTGTGTACGCTTACTCTAGGTGTGTCTGGACTGGAAGAGCAGTAGATGGGTTCGTAACGAAGCATGAGGGCGTGCGCTAAGTGACACAGATGAGACTCCTCGAATGGATGATCCCCTTTAGGAAGCATGTTCCACCGAATATGAGGCCATAATGCATCGCCAGTTACAGCTACACTATCCACTATGCCTTCCCAATCAATCACCTGACAGTTCTGTGGGTTGATGGTCCACCATGACGCCGTCAGAAGTGGTGATGACGGGGGCGACAGCTCTTCTCTCTGTGGCGTCTTGGGCTCGTACTGAGTCATAATAACTCCAGTTGGACATTGCTTAGCATTTTTGTCGAGGTCAATTGCCTGTACTCTAGCCCAACACCAATCTATCACAGCGTCGAGCACTCTGCGCTCACATGAAACAGTCAGCTCTCTGCGACCGTCCTTCTCCCTCGACAACAAAGTGAGCAAAGCGTCTGCGGGCAAATCTGCAAAGCTGGCCGATCTGGAAATTGGTTCAAAGCGAGCTGCCAAGAGATGTTGACAGGCATCTAAGATCGCTTGACTGCCAACATCAAAACCCAGATTCCAAACAATTGCAACATGCTCGAGTGCCCACTGATTATCTCTTGTTGAACAGTCGGAACAGGCTAACTTAGCACACAAAAAGTCCTCACATTGCCTCTGTAAGCCACCAAGCATGTAAAATGAGCTTGCTTCCAATACGTCCAACACATTCTCTTCATTGATGTCTGCCCCATCAGTGTAAATTGCTGAGAGAAGCGTTCTGAAAGTCGTTGGGGCAACATGCTCCACTTTAAGACTCAATTGTGATGCCTCCCGAAATAGAGGTACATCCCCATGGCCAGGACCAAACACACACTTGAAATAAGGGCAGCGGGCAGCAAGTATGGCTCGATGACCAGCCATGGTTGAGCCATCTGTCAAGTGGAAGGTGACGTCGCTGCGGGCCATGGAGTTGGGTATGAGGTAAGAACAAGCGGGGCGCGTGAAAGAACAATATCTCGAACCTGAAGCCTCCTTCATATAGCAGCCACCGTAAATCGTCAGCCAAGCCGTGTTCGTTATGAGCTGTGGTCATTTCAGCAATCTGACACGTTCAAATGTTTTTAGAGAAAAGCAAGCCTTTACTGTAAAATCTATCGAATGCCAGCCTTTTAAGTCATGTGCTTGATGTTATTACTTATCATTGCCTCGTTTCCGTAACGGTTTTTTTGAATGTCGGCGTCCCGGAGAGAACTCGGAAGCCAGGACGCATCTGCGTCAGACACACTCCCTCCAGGCTCCTTCAGCCGAGCTGATGTATGGAAGATAGTACCCAGATAGTTTAATCCAAATTGTTGATTACATTTTGGTGTCAGAACTGAGGTCATTTGAAAGCACAATGAAAGCGTTAGAAAGTGTTTGGAACTATCCAAGACCTCCAAGGCTTGAAAAAACATCGAAGCACTTGAAGGTTTTACTTCGCGGGGAGGTAAGGCACTGAAGAAGATGGCCATAATTTTGCCCAGACAAATAACTCTATCCGGGCAAGTCACATAAGACTATTGCAGATAGTAAGAGTGCTTATAGGGTCTTAGAAACTAGCCATCCGCCATGCTATTACTTCCCCTTGGCGGATGTCAACGCGGCTGCTATAACCCCTTCCCCCGGCCCTGGCAGTTTTTGCGAATTCAAGGGCCAGGCTAGCTATTGGGACGTCACTGGTGGTGAGGAGACAGTTTCACGTAGGGCATGGAGTTATGAGGATCCAACTCCAGAATTCACACCTATAAAGGGATACATAAGCTTTTATGCCTCACCATTTGAATGTTATGTGGATCTTGAAAGAGTGCAACCTCAGCCTGGTGATTTCTATGGAGGCTGGGTTACAAAGGATATAGAAGGTCCATTTAAGGGCTCTCCTGGTACCATGGGTTGGTGACTGAGATGTAATGTTACCTGCAAAATGTAAAAAAACCTGTTGAGCACATGTCAGAGAAAAGCAACACTTTGGGTGCCGACCCAAAATTCAATGCTACTTGAAGCTTGTTTTTGAGTAGTAGCAGCGTTGCAAAAAATCTACTCTACAGTTACTTTCCAATTTATATTATACATTTATATTACAAAAGCGTAGGTCATGAATCTTCAGGGACAGGTAGGCCTTTTGCCGCACATGGCCTCTTTAATCGGGCAAGCGTTGATTGCCTTCATATCCTCTATCACTCTTCTGCAGGATTGGGACACTGTTGTGATTAATAAAAGGGCAGCAACATCCGCTCAAGCACAGTCAAAGGGAGCAGTCAATGCAGCTTTGCGTGCGGGTATGTTAGCCCGCCGTCTCTGCCAGTGTATGGAGGGTCTCCATTGGCTGGAATTTCTTAGACGATACTTTTGAGACTGACATTCCAATCTTACAGGTGCACAGGTCGACACAGTAAAGAAGAATACCGCTGGCAATAAGAATGCAGCTGGCCCCTTAAAAGCAGCTCATAAATTGGAAAACGAGACGGAAGTATTTGAGCATGAAAGAGTCAGCAGCGAGTTGAAGAAACAGATCCAGCAGGCAAGATTAGCAAAAAAGCTGACCCAAGCACAGTTGGCACAAATGATTAATGAGAAACCTCAAGTTATCAATGAGTATGAGCAGGGAAAAGCTATTCCAAACCCACAAATCTTGTCGAAGCTATCACGAGTGCTTGGTGTCACCCTCAAGAAAAACCCTGGAAAGAAATAATGTAATATCAGTATGACTTTTTCAAGTTTGGTTTGAAAAGGAACAGATTCCAAAGATAAAATGCCGACATTATAGCACTCAGAATGGCAACGATGCCAGCTGGCATAACCTTTCCGGTGCTCTGGTATCGCTTAGCCATGGCATATACTAGTAAGCTACTCATCACAAGGGAAATTGCTGTTGCTGGACGGCATAGCAAGCCCTTATGGTAGTGCTGTAAAGATGCATACGCACACATGGCAATGATTGTTGCAGAGCCCAGTCCAGCCAAGAGTGACTCTGAGCTTCCCGACACAACATAGCCCGTGACGCCGCCCAAAGCTAGCAAACCCTGCATCATCGGGATTTACCAACTAAATGGAACACTCAGAAATCGAAAGTACAGCATTAACGTACAGCATAAAGAGGACTAATACAGAAGTCATACATCGTGCCTCCTTACAACACTAGGGTGTCGACAAGCCGCTTTACAGCTAGTTTCTTGATATTAAGATACGGCTAAAAGGTCTATACGAAACTATCATTGCAATATCCCAAACATGTAACCCTTAAACTGTCTGCAGAGTGAGCGTACGCGCTGGGAGTTTTATTCAGTGAGAGAATGCTACCTGTACAGGGGACCGTTTTAGTATTTCCGAATCAGACGGATTGACAGACTGATTATTTAGATGTGAGAGGTTGTAGAGGACGATATGTGACGAGGCTGACACAAAATGCTGCTCTATCAACCTTTACATGTGCGGATGCCTGTGAGTCTTCACGTTCCTTCTCCAATTTCCTTTGTCCGTGCAAGGCCAATTGAGCGGTCATGGAACAAGAATTTGCTCACATGTGATGCCACAAGTGTCAGCAAGTACCTCACAGTTCCACTTGTGTTTGAGGTCGACGAGGCGTTGACAGCTCCAGAACCGATGCCATCCCCTCTATGGAGCACTTTCTGCGGTCTCTCAAATGGATTGTGGGTTGGCACAGTTGGAGCATACAATCCTTGGTCTGGTAAACCAGAACCCTTGTCGCCCATCAAGGGTCAGCTGGAAATGAAACTGTGTTGCGTCGAGGAAAGGTCGGTGACCGACGTAGATGGCGACCATATAGTACGCCATTCAGCTCGGGCATTCACCGATGACCAATTGCATATTGAAATGGAGAAAGGAGGTCTCCTGCAGTTCAATGCCACTGCCAGTACTGATATTGACTGGGACACAACCCTTTTGCATAGCGAGTCGGATGGGTTGTTCTTTTTTGATGGGGGAAGCTTTAGTGCTGGGCCTTTGGGACTTGGATATGCAGGCATTGTATCAAGTGGGGGGGACGAGGAGGAGGAAGGCGTTGGCAAGGAAGAAGGCGAGGACCATGAAGGCGAAGAAGCTGTGGAAGAGCTTACAATAGAGGACGAGCATGAGTTCCTGGAAGTGACAGAGATAGCAGATGATGAGATGGAGGACGTCCCATCTAGCACAGCTGTCCTGGAGTCCTGTCTTCACTGGAATGGACAAGAAAGGGTCCGTGTTCAACTGACAATCCTCTCTAGAAAGGGTGGAGGAGATGAGGAACTTGATGTCGACCTCCTTAGAGTGGTGGTAAGCAAAGAGGCTTGGGAAGGACTGCCTTGTACGTATACGAGCGCAGAACCCTCGGAAAGGACCGTGTCCAATCAAAAGTCATCATCAAATGCCAGGATGAATCCCTCAAAACTGAAAGGAAGATATAAAGTATTCGAAGTATCTAGCTCTCAAGTGGAGGATATGAGCATGAGGACGGGTCTCAGCGGAAAAGCGCATGCATATGTCGCTCAAGAGACCGTTTGTTCTCTGTCACTGAGCAGAACCCAGGATGCAGGGGGGACTTTATGGCTCCCCCACAACACTGGTGTGCAACTAGAAATGTCGCCCGTTGCTGACGGTGGTTTGGGTGTCAGTATCACCACATTGTGGAGCCCCGTGCCAGACATCTTATTGCGCATGTCAAGAAAATATGATTCAGCTGGAGTTTTACAGGAGGTCACACATAGCACTGCCATAAAAATATGACAATAAATAGATTCACAACAAAAAGGATTGGAAGAGAATATCAACGCCCCACTTCTGTTGAGTGGCCTGTGTCTGCATTTCCTGGATCAGGAATCGTCTGAGATGATGCATGCCTAATGTAACCAACTCCATGACACCTCAAACACATCCCCATCTTATTAAACTTCTTGCCGCACGATCTTGTCGCCCCTGTACCGAAGCACACGACACATTTCACCTCCCAGACGTGCACGGGAGTATCGCAGAATTTTTCATTTACATCACAGCTTTCTTGTTCTGGTGTCAGAGACTTTCCCTTTGGAGGAAGTTTGGAGAATGGCATGAATAAAGATACAGGCATGTTATGACTGCAAGGTAATATAGAAAAAATTGGGTAAGGTGTTCTGGCAAATAAATGTACACACAGGCACCAGACGAGTACGAACCGCTTCGGGTTGGGCAGGGCCCCATTCCTCTCCTCATCATGAGGTACAGCATGGATACGCAGAGATCTGCCTACTTCACGTTTATGATATCCTCTTGGGACAGCAACAACTGAAGATGGATGACGTGTCGCTCTTAAAGAATACATCGTTCGTTCGTTCGAAACAGCAAGAGCGATTCATCTCATTGCTTGCACGGTTAATGACCTGATTTAAAAAACGATGAAGTACAGGGAGACTTCAAATATTGCAAAGATATGCCAACTAATGAATGGCCGTCACAGCCTCATCTTTCACATAGCCCCGCCTAAACAGCACCCCCCTCCAGACCAGGTGGGTATGCAAAGATGACTAAAGACAATGCATATCCATTAGATTTGTGCAACTTAACTCCTAGACAGGACAAGCTACAAGATTTCGACATTGCTGGGATGCGGAGGGAAATGTTCTAATGGAGCAGTCCAAGTAGCCCTAGATACGTTGGACCAGACTGTCAGAACCGACACCGATACCGACCTCAGCGGGAGTTCGGATCCGAGCAAAGATTACATTAAAAAAAATGTCAGAATTTTACAGATGGCAGAGCCACAGGGCACCAGATAGATTTTTACGGCACACATTGACGCTGTTGAAGAGCGGAGTCGTCAGCAGACTCTCTGGTGTGTTACTGTTTGTGACGGCATGGTCGTCTGCCTTCTGTTTGCTCCACACCCTACGTCGGTACCACATTCTCCCCTTCCCTATTCCTTCTCTTGTGATAGACACCATAGCGCCATTCACTTTGACTTCATTTGCGCTCTCTTTGTTGTTGGTGTTCCGGACGAATGCTTCCTATGCCAGGTGGCAAGAAGCCCGCTCGCTATGGGGAAAAATTGTGAGCATTGCACGAGATATCACGAGGCAGGTGTTGGTTCTTTTTCCCCCAGAAACCAACTCTCAGTTATGTCCCCTTGTGCAACGATGGTCCGTAGCCTTTGCAAGGACATTAAAAGCCCATTTAAGGCAGTCTGGTGACCCCGCCATAGAACTCGCATCGATCTTGCAACCTCATGAATTGGAGGCCCTGTTAGCTGCCAAGCACAGGCCACTGTACTCTCTACAGGTACTGAGCACCGCTCTGAGCAGGTCAGGATGTCACCCGTCATTATCGACTGTCATAGACAGAAATATTTCGTTGCTCGCAGACACTGTTGGGTGCTGCGAAAGGATTTTACGCACCCCCATTCCCTTGTCCTACACTAGACACACCGTCAGAAGTATTATTTTGTGGCTCATCTTGCTTCCAACAAGCCTGTATCCTGTATGCGGTTGGGCAGTCGTTCCCATTTGCACCTGTATAGCATTTCTTCTGCTTGGCATCGAGGACATTGGAGTGTCTATAGAGGAGCCATTTTCATTTCTACCTCTTGAGGCATTATGTGATACCATAGAAAAAGACACCCAGGAGCTTCTCCAGACGCATGGGAACGATTTACACCATGCCAAGGGTGT
>JAAMXV010000544.1:0-73336 GCA_019693495.1 Axilococcus clingmanii
CGGTGGGAGAGCCACCTCTTCTGGCCGCTGCCGACGGAATATGACGACAGGCAGGTTATGACAATGATGTGCACAAAAATCTCCGACGCTATTGCCAAATTCATATCCTAGATCGCTATGCTTTTGAGAAGCGACTATTAGAGCTGCTGCTTGCACATCATGCGCCTTGCTGCAAATTGCGGAGCCGATGGCCGCCTTGTCGTCCGCGGCCCCTGGGTATGGTATCACCTCCACGACGAAAGGTATTGACTTCGGTGCATCTAATACTCCAAATATGCTCTCGCACTGATTTTCTAGCTCTCTGTGAGCTGTGAGCAATCTCTCAGCATTGGCTAAAGAAACGAAGGAATCTGCTTTCGTTGGAAACGGAATGACTGTGGGCAATCCTGTGGCATCTGTTAGGTAAATTTGGGAGTTCAGCTGCTGCGAACAACATGATACTGCATGTATGACATCTCCCGGTTTGTAAAGGTTGTCGACAACCCAATGACCAACACGCTGGAGCTGCTTTAATGTTGAAGTAGATGGAACTGCAATGACGAGAGCTCTGCCAGAGGGACGATGACTTTGGCCAGGTTTGGTGGCTTTTGCTGCGTACGACTTTTCTTTGTAATCGACTTCAAACGCTCTGAAGGTTAATCTGTCCCTGTAGTTATAGCTCTGCTTCGTTATTGAGCTGGCAGGGTGCAGATTGGCAGGACGAACCACAATGTCGCCCTTTTTCAGAGCGAATTGGGACAGTTGAGGAAGGCTGAGCAAGCTCTTCCACATCTTAACTGACTACTTAAGACGATACAATACTTATTGGGTTTGGGTTTAAAGATACCGCCAAAATATACCTTCCAAATACCCTTCCTTTTGGTACGCGCGTGTCCGAGAACATGCATATGCCGTTTTCAACGGTTTGGGACCTGTCTGATAAGCGATGCGACCATTAAAATTGCTCGTGATACAATATCCCTTTTAAGTTATTTTTGATGAAACTCTTGTCTCCACAATTTGCTCGATCAATTTATGCGATATTGTCATTTATCTCACCAGCCTTGTACCACACAAACTCGACCAGCTAAACAACCATGTGGCCTCCACCTCTGGCCAATCAACCGACCCAGTATGCTTATAGTCAACAGCAGACCCATCAACAGGACGACAGGGTTCCCAGGCCCATGCCCCCCTCCGATGGAGGGTCAAAACGAAAAGCAGCCTTCATATGCGGGATAAATTACCTAGGCAGTCGTTCTCAACTCAATGGCTGTATAAATGATGCCAAATGCATGGAATACTTGCTCATACACAGATTTGGCTTCAAGCAGGAGAATATTTTGCTGTTTACAGATGACCATCCCGACCCTCTCCGTCGCCCCACTCGATACAATATCTACCAGGGCTTTCAGTGGCTCATATCTAATGTTAAGCAGGGTGACTCATTAGTGTTTCATTACTCTGGACATGGAGCACAGAAGAGAGATTATACAGGCGAAGAGCTGGATGGGATGAACGAGACTCTTCTTCCCCTCGATCATCAGGTGGCCGGCGAAATCGTGGACGACGAGTTGAATAGAATGTTGGTCAATCCGCTGCCACAGGGGGCCAAATTACATGCCATCATAGACGCTTGTCACTCTGGTTCTGTCATGGACTTGCCTTTCACCGCTTCGAGCAGGGGTGGCTACCCCACCTGGGAGTCCCAGTATGCTCATCCAGTCATAGCACAGCGTAAAGGAACGGCGGGTGGCTTCTGCGTCCAGTTTGGCGCCTCTAGAGATCATCAAACGGCTGCTGATACACGAGCAATGAGCGGGTATGTCTCGACAGGTGCGGCTACGTTCTCATTCATTCGAGCGATAGAAAACAAAGGATTGAACTTAACGTATGGGGAATTGTTGATGGCTATGCATTACAGTCTTTCGAGTTTGAATGGAGGAGGGGGGGGAGGGGGAGGTGCTCCTGCGATGATGGGTGGATTGGACGGGTTGTTGGGAGGCCTTCTAGGAGGGAGCATGTCGGGGTACAGAGGACAAGAACCCGTCATGAGTGCAAACTATGCATTTGACTTGAACTTTAAATTTAATCTCTAGATTGTTAGTCATTACTATTTATTATTTTGCTTCCTCATCGACGGTCGTTTTCCGCTTCATCGCCTTTTCCTGAGGCTCTTGACCGTCCCCTGTCAAGGTTGCCTTCCGAATGGCCGCCATCCTAGATCTATGGGCTTCGCTGATTGCAGGGCGTCTATATGGCTTGACGATACGTTGTTCCGTCAAAAAACCTGGCACAGCTATGCCCCATTGCTGCTGATAGTACAGAGCAAGGTCTTTGGGGAGTATGTGGTCAATCTTTCTCTTCCGTGCCATTCCGATGGCAAAATCTATACCACTGGTCACAAAATCTTCCGCTATCGCCCTCACTACCTTTTCCACATCCACTGTACATTTTGGGTTTTTTAAGGATCCAGCAAGTGCTTCTTTGAGCAATAGATTGGCTCGATCTGATGGAACAAACTCCCTATCCCCTTCCTTCTTAACGTCTGTAATGGAATATTTAGAGGACCATAATTTTGTGACAAGAGGATCAATTTGGGACTGGGCCTGTGCTATTTGCTGTATATTTGTACTCTGTTCTTTAATGTTCTTGTTTGCCTGTTCTACTGCCTCCTTCAACTCATACTGGGCTTCCTGCTTGACCGATGGATGCAGGTTTGTGGGCACCATGGAAGTTGCTGCTCTAGCAGCCAACATGGCCTGCCACTGCTGAACGAAGACACTATATTTTTGGAGGATTGTAGGTGTGAATGTCTCTGGGTTAGCTACCCATTGTTGCCATTCTGGTTGCATTGCCAGAAACTGCGGAGGGATGAGTTGCTTTCTGAACGTCCCGTCCTGTTGCGGGACTTGTATGCAAAAGTCTGTTGGTGGGAGCTGCTGCATTGCATTAGACTGTCCCATCATTGGGAACCACATCTGTTGACCTACTGGCAGTATTGGCAAGCTTGGTGGTGGCTTGCCGCCTGGAAGGCATTTGTTTGATCAATCAGACAGGCGACAACAGGAAAAGTATACAATGAAGGATCACAGACCTTTATCTGTCATTTTTGAAATCTACGCAGCTGTGAAACAAACTACTACAGAATTGTTTTCGTTTTCAATTCCTAAAGAACAATACATAAAATCCCGGAAGCTTTAAACCCAGCTAACCGACAGTTTACCAAGACAAATTGTGTACTATGTTATTTACTTGATGCTGAATAACTATGTGCACTCTAATCTTGCACCCTTACAATATTCTGAGGGAGCTAGGCCAACATCACCACATGGACTGGGCAGTCGCCCGTATGTCATTTTCAAATATTGGGGGACCAGGAGCAATGCTTTGACGCCCTTAAATGATTATACAAATAATTCTGAGAATTTCCTGCATGCTGCAGAATCTTTCATTCTCCAAGCATGGATGGCTTTAGGAGACATTACGAACTGACAGGCTAGACTGGACTCCTCTTTTAGGCGCCTCTTCCGACGTTTGGCTTTTGTCTCTATTCTGCACAACATAAAACTCCTGCACTGTGTATGTTCCATATACTGCATCAAGCACCGAATTGAAAAATACATGGAGGTTAAGTCTAATAGTATCGGATGCACACTTCACGTAACCATGAAAGTTAAGAGGAAAGATCGTATAGGAGAGTACGTCGAGTTGCTTCCAAAACTTTGCAAGAAGACCCTTGAGGAGGACGGTGCGATTTACTATGGGTTTACTCAAAAAGAGGTAGTTTGTCATTGGAATCAGACATTGTGCAGCAGAGATGTCAACTCGACTTCGTACGCCGTCTGCCGCAAGGTCAAGTCTATCCGCCCTCAGATTGTACAGTAAAGATTTAATCCCTTAGCTTCCTTTCTTTAACAGGGCATTGACGATGAATTCCACTGTCGGGAAGCTTATATAGATGGTGAAGCTGTCTTAGCTCACATGGCAAATGTTGGTGGCGAATTATTCGACAAACTATTGGAGCTGAGTGAGATCACGTCATTCCTCGTGATGGGGCCTTCTGAAGAGCTGGAAAAGCTCAAAGGGAAGATGCCAGAGAGTGTAGAGTATTGGTCTTTAGTTGAGTCAGCAAACAATTGGAGCCGAGTGTGATGATGACCATTGACAGTCATTGTGACATCAGTCTTCAGTGTATGTACTCTCTTGAGATGGCGATCAGATCTTTAACAAGGCAGTACCTAGTAAATAACTTACGAGAAATATCAGATATGTGATTCTTCTGTATCAAACAGCTGGGGCATGTCTGCCGGCATCTTGTACTCCACTTGATCGTGAGGTCCCTTTGGGCTATCTCATGTCGATGGGACACTTCATTGGCCAAGGGAACAGGTCGAGGTATCAGAGTGATACTTGTGCTCCCTTGAATCTCTTTTCTCATACATCTTGACTTCTTATCACCTGGTAATTAATAGCCGCACTGCCAACGATCCTCGGTCTCTTACTGTATACTAAAACATCTTGCGAACGGATCGGAACACGCCCTATTCGAACATGACGACTTCATTTCAGGATGACGAACAAAAGACAAAATTGCAAGAAGCTGGAAACAATGTCAAGAAGAATGCATATTATTTGCAAAGAGCAGTAGTAAGTGATCTCTCGAGATCAAGTGTAGTCCTCTCTTTCGGGGCGCTCTTTCTCACGAATACTATCTTTCAGGACGACGACAACCTTAAGGACGCCTTAAGATATGCTGCAGCACTCTTAGGAGAGCTTCGAACTTCCCTGCTCTCACCAAAGCGTTACTATGAGCTCTACATACAGGAAACCGACCATCTTACCAATCTAGAGCTTTATTTCCAGCAAGAAGAGACCAGAGGAAGGTCATTAAAAGACCTATATGGACTTGTGCAGCATGCTGGTAATGTTCTGCCTCGTTTGTATCTTCTATGTACAGTAGGAGCCTGTTGCATACGAGCAAAAGTAGCCCCAGCACAGGCCATTCTAAAAGACATGGTAGAAATGTGCAGGGGAGTCCAGCACCCTACCAGAGGTCTCTTCCTGCGAGCATACCTTGTCCAAGTCTGCCGTGGACTTCTACCAGATACTGACTCAGAATATGAAGGAGGAGAGAATGGCACTGTCGATGATGCCATTGATTTCTTGCTACTTAACTTCACTGAAATGAATAAGCTATGGGTCAGAATGAGGCATCAAGGTAGTGCACGAGACGCTGCTAAAATCGAAGCTGAAAGGGCTCAATTAGCTGATCTTGTCGGAAAGAACCTCACTCAGCTCAGCCAGTTGGATGGCCTGTCTTTTGAGCTCTACAACAATGTTGTCCTGCCGAGAGTCTTGGAGCAAGTTGTCAATTGCAAGGATGATTTAGCTCAGCAATACTTGATGCAGTGTCTCATCATGGGCTTTCCTGATGATTTTCATCTGGGAACGCTGGGGACACTCCTTGGAGCTTTGCCCTCCCTTCAGGCGGGCGTCAAATTGCATTCTGTGATGGCATCTCTGTTGGACCGCCTTGCCTCTTTTGCAAGTACAGGAGGTGTAGATGCGCAGTCACAACTGGTACATGCGGATGCGTTTGGCAAAGCATGCTCAGCAGCTAGCGAATCAATAGAGAAACATCCAGATGTGCCTGCGGGTGATGTTGCTGCGCTCTATGGGGCATTGCTATCGTTTGTGGGTGCTGTGCATCCGGATAGAGTGGAGTATGCTGACAAAGTACTGAAGATGTGCTATTCTGCACTCGAAGTGAGGAACCCCATAGATGAAGACCCAAGAGCGGAGCGAGCGCTCGTCAGCCTCCTGTCCTCGTCATTAGAAAGATACGATCCCGTCACCGTGTTGGGCCTCGACAATTTCATGCTTGTAGTTGACTTGTTGACACCGGACAAAAGGAGAGATATTGCGATCAAAATAGCACAGGCGGTCGTAAAGAACGGAGGAGACATCAGGCCCATCGCATCTTTGGCCAACGTGGATCGTCTATTCTTATTCTTGATGCCATTGTCGAGGGATGATGAGGGTCTTAATCTTGACGATGAAGATATCAGGGAGGATGCATCCTTGCTTGCAAAAGTAGTGCATAGCATTAAAAGCACAGATGCAGCGGAGCATTTAGAGCTGTTAAAAGCAGCACAGAAATATCTATTGGCGGGGGGTGCACAGCGTGCAGTGCATACCCTTCCAGCACTCTGTTTCTGTGTGCTTGATGTGTGTGGCAAGGATGCTGCTACATTTGACAGACAGCCTTGGTTTCTCTTCTTGTTGCAAACTGCTGTGGAGCTAGCAGATTTGTCCACCCCTGGTTCCGCAGACATTGCGTTCCAAGTGATAGTCCAGTGTGGCTGTGCTGCTGCTGATGCAGGTTTTGAAGAGGTTGCCTTAGACTGTTTGGAGCGGGCATTTATGCTCTATGAAGAAAGCATGGCTAACAGTAAGAGTCAATTGACTGCCATTTGTTCTGCCTGTGGGGCATTGCAGAGGTGTACAAACTTCTCAGCGGATAACAGAGGTGTGCTGGTTTCCAAGTTGAAGTCCTATTCTGGTGGATTGCTAAGTAAGGCAGATCAATCCACCGCCAGCCTAAGATGCGCTCATTTGTATTGGCAGGATGAAGGGGGGGTTAGACTGGATGAGGAAGTGTTCAAGTGTTTGCAGAGATCTTACAGAGTAGCCCAGTCTGCGATACAACAGCAGGAAAGGGTCGGGAAGAAAGGAAAGGCTGGATTGATGTTGGTTGATATCTTAAGTTCAGTTCACTTCTTTTCTAATGCAGGAGTAGAAAACTTGGATGCGCAGTGGGTACAAACAGTCACTGAGACAGCCAAATCGGAGGTTGGTCATGCTGAGGCTGATGAGCTGTTGCAGAGCTATTTTGAGACGACCACCATGAAGAGTCGGATGTAAAAAGAGTGCGTGCAATTACAGCTTACTTAAACAGCTATTCGATGAACTTTTTTTCTTTGTTGTTACCTTCGAAGCGTTGTCTTCTGTTATCAACGAGCCTCAAATAATAACCTAAATTTGTTGTAGTGAGGGTGGCAAGGTCTATATTTATTTGCGATCACTGTATTGTTGTGACCTTCGTTCTGATCCCGGAGAAAGGCCCCGAGAATACTTTATTTGATGGAAGGCTTTGTCTTCTGTAGAATCAATGCGTTGAATCACCTACCCGTTGTAAAGTCTTTTACGGTTCATGGTAACCATCTGCAATGCCCTTGTGTTCTTGGGTCCCGGCCACTCAGACCACATCCAGTCTCAGTCATTCGGGCTGAGCCTCCTGTGCAAGAGCAGCTCTCTATAGGTGAGGATGAAGAGTGGGTATGGACAGAAGAGGACACACACACAGCTGGAGAGGAAGAACAGTCAAGTGCAGTAAAGTCTAAGAGGAATCGAAGGGCAGAGCGGGATGAGTACAAAGAATCATCCAGAGTCTATTTTCGCACAGTTTTTGACTTCTCTAGCTGGGCAGCTCATCGATCTACTACACGGTATATAAGACACGTCAGCGGAATATTTAAGAGCCGCTTAGTGAGAGGATTGGCGGCTCCATTGATTTTTGTGACCGGCCTGTCAATTTCAGTTGCCCTGGGACAAGAGCTGCTGATTTCTGGCATACTCACTATTCCAGATCCACTCAAAGATATATTGTTTCTTAACTCAGCGCTTCCAATGACCTTGACGTCTACAGTGCTCGGTTTACTTCTGGTCTTCCGCACCAATGCGTCTTATTCTCGGTGGCTGGATGCTCGTAAGAATTGGGGGTTGCTGGTCAACCGGAGTCGAGATCTCGTCCGACAGGGTCTCACCTGGTTTCCGACAGACGAGCAAGGCCAAGAAATGCGCGATATGCTGTGCCGCTGGATCATTGCGCTAGCATACTGTATGAAATGCCATGTGAGGGAGAATGAAAACGCAGTAGAAAAGCTAGAAAAGCTGAAGATACTGGAATTGTCAGAGCTTCAAGCACTGCAGGCAGCGAGACATCGGCCAGTTTTTGTACTGCAAGTCCTATCCCTGTTGCTGAGGGAGATGGTAGAAACGAGTCCACAATCTAAATATATTGTGGGTAATATGGAGCGAAACTTAACAGAACTGGAAGACGTCTGTGGTTCTTGCGAACGTATCTTGAAAACTCCCATCCCGTTGTCCTACACGCGGCACACATCAAGATTTATGATTATTTGGCTGAGTCTATTGCCATTTGCACTGTGGGAGCCCTGCAGGTGGGGTATGGTGCCAGTCACTGTTGCTATTTCCTTATTGACTCTAGGAGTGGAAGAAATAGGGGTCATCATAGAAGAGCCGTTTTCTGTACTCCCATTGGAGACGCTGTGTGCCTCCATCGCAGCTGACGTGAGAGAGCTCCGTATATCTGGATCACTGCACATCAGGGAGAATGCATTGTTACTGGAGGATGTGAATGTGGGCATACCAGCAGTACAATTATTGGAGAAGATAAGACGAGGAAGGACATAAAAGCCGACCTGTATGTGAACCCAACCGAAGCCATGATCAACCAACCTGAATGGGCAGCCAAAAGGAATCTCTGACATCCAGACAATTGACAGTACAAAAGATATTCCGAAACAGGCATTGTCGCTTTAGATTTGTAATTCGAAGAGTTAACTTTGATTGAGAAATTATTAAACCCGAAGTAGAATCGCAGTACGATGGCCGCATCGCCGCTGCAGATGGGGGGTGACACGGAAGAATTGGAGCCTCTTCTTCATGGAGAATTGCAGGGTCCATGGGAGGCTGTTGATTGCAAATACGGCCCAAATCAAGATTCTTCTTGACCATGCTAGTATTGCTTTGTCTCGTTTATCTTCTATGTACAGTTGGGAGCCTGTCCCATATGCAGCAAAAGCTAGCCCCTGCACAGTCCATACTGAAAAGAGATGGTGGGCAATGCGCGTCCGAAGGCAATATAGTACTCTACCAGAGATCTTTGTCTACGAGTGTACCTTGTGCAAGTCTGCTGCGGCCTTTCACCAGAACTGGCTTCTAGGCCCACATTGGAGCAAGGGACTAACAGAGCTGAAGGAGCTGTGCCAGCAAGGATAGCTGCTGGGGTCAGCAGCAGTTGTGTTCGCTTTAACGTGCAGCCTCTTCTCGCTGCCGATATATTATCGAATAGTCGACATCTCCGAATATTTATTGACAATCTTACCACGTTGAAAGTTTAAATTGCAGTATATTTTTAAATTGAAAAACTCCCATGTCCCCTTTCTCGATTCGGTTCTGGTCCTTTTCGACCACACATCCCCAGACCCGCGGGCAGAATCATTCGGACCCACCATATGTGAACAGTCAATGGCAGATTAAACGTAGATATCTAAATCACAACGCACATTGCATTTCTCAGGTAAATTGGAGTTCATTCAGCAGGGAATACGCAGTTGAAGTGAAGCTGACTCAATAACACGCTTCGATTGACGCAGAGAGATCACAGCAAACTAGCACGATGAAGATCATTCTAAGTCTCCTTATTGCTTCAGCAGGTACGTGTGGTCCAAAGTGACAGTCTTTATGACCAATGGGCCACATTTTGTGTGCATCTGTCAACCACAGATGCTCGCAGGGTGAAATACCCTCCTAATCTCATTTTGACCTCAATTCATAGTGAATCTTACTCATCCTGACTGCCGTCACTCACATAGACCCTGATCTCCCACAATATCTGCAGCACTGGTCAATGCTGTCACCGTCACCGAGCTGGTCACAGCCGCTGCTGGCCTCTGCCCAGAGCTTCCAACAGTCATTGAGGACAATGCTGCCACTTTGGGCCTTGTTCTCGGGGCTGTTGGCGACCAGGAGATCATCCCAGCTGTGCCAGACCTCACAGGTCAGACCATCACCATATTTGCCCCGAATGATGCTGCTTTTGCCAGTCTCTTGGAAGAGACGCTCGATGGCGCAGAATTGACTGACCTTCCCCCACAGCTGGTGGTTGACATCCTGAAGCTCCACATTGCTGTTGCCCCGACAGCCAACACAACAGACTTTACAGCTCTTGATGGTGAAACTGTGACCATAATCTCAGATGGTGCTAATCAAATGGTCGAAGCTGGCCCCTATGGTGCTGCTATTATCCAGGCTGGCCCCGTCCCTGAGTCTTGCACTGGCGTCGTCAACGTCTACTCCATTGACCAAGTCCTCCTCCCAGAAGCAGTCGTCGAAGCCATAAATGCTGCAACACCTCCAGCTCCAGGTAAGAATATGTCTCTGATAACTTCAACTTCTGCCCTTAGTACCAGCAACTGACAGTACCATGCCATCAGTGCCAGCCTCACCAGTGCCGGCCTCACCAGTGCCGGCCTCACCAGTGCCGGCCTCACCAGTGCCGGCCTCACCGGTGCCGGCCTCACCGGTGCCAAAGCCACCAAGTGGCAGTGCCACTTCTGTCAGCTTTGGTGTGGCTGCCCTTCTTGCAGGTGTGGTTGCCATTCTTGCTTAAGCATTGAATTGCGCGGGTCAGAGAAGGGTAGAAAGGAGGACTGATTGAAGTTGCGCAATTTGCTCTGTGTGTGCCCTACCCACTTCTCTCTTTTCAAGGTGTCATTTTGGCCTCTATACATTACCCGTGCGCCTCGCTTCTGTCCATCACATCAATCTATGGTTTGATCGATTCATCGACCAGCAATTGGCTCTCTTCTTCTGGATGGATACATGAACATAATAGTATTACTAGCTTGTTATAAATCATATTAGATATGTCACCACAGTATCTCTTTTCTTCTGAAAACTATCACTCCCTAATACTCCCTAACTTTGGAGCTAGCGCACCAATCTTCCCAAAAAGCAGTTGATAACCTCTGCAACTCGGTTGCCGACTCTTGCGTTGTTGACGGCCCAGCCCAATGGTTCCAACCCCCCGTGACAGGTCCCTATGTTAGGTGGAACCAACACGCAACAAGCTGGCAGGTGCAGCCACAACCAGCCGTGTGAATCCTATGTCTACGATTTAAAGTAGGTAGAAAGTGGTAAGGGGGGATCCCTTGGCTTTCACTGGCTGAGTATGACTTGGCGGCCACAGTAGGCGCTTGATCGATACTCCTGGGTCGTAGTCAGAGAGAGTAAGGGAAGGGAGGTGGCCTACCTCAGGTACAAGAATTCTATTGGTGCTTTTCCTCGCTTGTTTTATCCCCACAGTCCTCTTTTTGTCATGCACGACGGCCCCTCAAGTTTAATTTGAGTGGACCGGTCTGTGTTTGGTAGTCGGAGGCCCAGTGTAAACTGAAAATCATCAAAACTATCACTACTCCCTAACTTTCCCCCTCAGTGAAGGTTATTCACATCACGTAGACATGGGACTGAAGCCGACCTCAACAACTGGAGCTTGAAACCTCCTCCGACAGACCTACAGGCCCAGACACAAACCTTAAATATCTTAATTGATTCTCAGGTAAGTAGAAGTTTAATCAACATAAAATGCGCATCGACTAAGCTAGAGCCAGTTATTGGAGAAGATAAGACGAGGAAGGACATAAAAGCTGACCTGTATGTGAACCCAACCGAAGCCATGATCAACCAACCTGTGTGGGCAGCCAGAAGGAATCTCCGATCTCCAGACGAGTGACAGTACAAAAGATATTCCGAAACAGGCATTGTCGCTTTAGATTTGCAATTCGAAGAATTAACTTTGATTGAGAAATTAAACCCGAAGTAGAAACGCAATACGATGGCCGCATCTTCGCTGCAGATGGGGGGAGACATGGAAGAATTGGAGCCTCTTCTTCATGGAGAATTGCAGGGTCCATGGGAGGCTGTTGATTGCGAATACGGTCCGAATCAAGATATCACCATGCAAGAGCTATTTCAACGAGCCCCAAACGAAGTGATCAAAACCCTTCAGAATCGAGGAGTCAGCAAGCTGGGAGAGCTGAAGGTGCCTGATGTTCTTGCTTTGAATGCATTTAATCAAGCTGAAATCATAACCATTGGCTCTGATACCAGAGACATTGATTATGCAAAGGTCTGGAAGAAGGAACTAAATGACAGAGCTGCAAAGGATAAGGACAAATTGACGGTGGGTTGGGAAACTGATCTTGTCCTCGAAGCATACGTGGTCAACATCAAGAGAGCTGCCAGCCATGATAAAGATGGCCTACTCCATCCACTGTTGCTTCGATGGCAAGCAGGTGCACTATCAATGTCAATATTTGGACTTCCGGCTGTTCAAGCAGTGGTTAACTACAAATGGGAAAAATTTGCGAGAAAGCTGCTCATGTTTGAACTGTGCCTCTTCCTTGTATGGCTTGCCAGCTTTTTTGTTTTCACATGGCTGTTTCAAGACGAGAATCTTTCACTTTCTCTGTTTGAATTAGTTCACACCCCAGCAGGAATTGTCACAGTCATTTGCCAAATACTGACGTTGCTTGCAGTCATTCCCTTCATCATCTTAGAGCATGGGCAGGTGTTGGCATATGGGTTTAATGGCTACCTGGACTTGTGGAATGGGTTAGATCTTTTGACTCATCTGCTCCAGTTGACTATCACGGGCTGCTATCTGACTCGCACAGCACTGGACAGTGAATTTTTAACTATCGCATGTGCTGCCCAATGCGTCTGCCTCTTGTTCAAACTGCAGTTTTACAGTCGGGTGTTCAAATCAACGCGCTTTGCTTTTCTTGAGGCTGTGAGAGATGTTGTGAGCGAAATTAGATACTACTTTCTCTTCTGGCTCATTATCTTGGTGGGCTTTGCTGGAGCTTTTCATATCCTTTTCAGGCAGGATCAAAAGCATGGCAAAACTGGCGAACACT
The DNA here is from genome assembly GCA_019693495.1 of Axilococcus clingmanii. Lineage (NCBI taxonomy): Eukaryota > Viridiplantae > Chlorophyta > Chlorophyceae > Chlamydomonadales > Chlorococcaceae > Axilococcus > Axilococcus clingmanii. Next base: position 12,768 of record JAAMXV010000544.1, read on the forward strand.
TCAGCACAATTTCAAGATCCATTTTATATCTGTTCAGCAACCAGGAAGGATTGGAGGAGATAGAGGACATGCTTGACACTTCTATTCCCAAGGCAGCAGTGGCCTTGGCTGTAGCTTTCCAATTTATCATGGGTATGGTACTGAGCAACATCATAATCAGTATCATGACTGGGGCATTGGAGAGGGTCAACCAAAATGAGGCCTTGAAATGGGTGCTGCATAAGATTGTCATCATCGATGAGCTGGAGCTGACTATACCTCCTTGGCTCGAAGCTAAATTTCCAGAGTGGTCTCCATGTTATGTTCATGTGCTGAGAATTGACCCTGACAGGGTGGACAGGGTGCAGCTAGGGGAGTTATGGCAGGAGAAGGATGGAGAAGGGGGGCGTGAGGAGAAATCTGGAGGAGGGGGTGGAGATGACATTGGAAGCCTTCAAAATCAGTTGCAATCTATGCAGCAGCAGCTAGATAGATTGGAAAAACTGATGAGAAAGGAAGACGTTGCCTCATAAGGCACTTTCACAGAGGAAGCTGGGTTCTGTACCTGTTGGGCGCCAGGGCAAGATTCTTTATGTCTGGAGCAAAGAACGGGCATTAGAGGTGCAGTTTGTTGTAGAATATGAGATCACATTTGTAATGAACGGTACTTTTAAATTTAGAAGAAGATAGTACATATAACCGAGATGTAATGGCTGAATCTATTCGCAAGCAATCTGACGACGATCTGGATGAGATCAACCCGCTTCTCGATGGAGACTTTCAAGTGCAGGCCCCATGGGAGGCTGTTGATTGTGTAAATATATCGAATCAACATTTGATCATGCAAGAGCTATCTCGCCACGCTTCTAAGAAAGTCGTCACAACCCTTCAAGTGCAGAATCGGCAAGCTGGGAGATGTCAAGGTTTTTGATGTTCTAGCTCTAAATGCATTCAAGGGGGCTGATGTCGTACCATTGGGTTTTTCTACTAGAAATACAGATTCTACAAAGGTTAGGGGACGAGAGCTGTTTGTTATAGCAGTCAAAGATAAAGAGGAATTGCAAGGGGGTTGAAGAATGGGTCTGGTCGTCAAAGCATATGTTGCCAACATTTAAAATGCTGCAATCCCATGATAGAGATGGCCTCCTCCATCCAATACTGCTTGGATGGCGAGCAGCTTCACGTTTAGTGTCTATTATTCAGCTCTGGGACTTCTGGCTGTTTAAGCAATGGTTATTGGTGAATACAAATGGGCAGAAAACTGCTGATGTTTGAACTGTGCCTCTTCCTTGCATGTCTGACCCTTTCCTTTGTTTTCACATGGCTGTTTCCAGATGAAGACGTAAGCGAACAGAACACTTCCGATCTCTCAGCTAGTCCATCACCGCATCAAATACGCGTATTACTTGTGGATAGCAGCTCGGTATCATTCTTGCAGCCTTCCCTCTCATGGACGATGTGTTGTCAAATGGGATGGCTGATGGATTGGCGAAAAAGCTTCAGCACAACCTCAAGATCTTAGAGGCACCTTTTCAATACTCAACAGAGAGATAGTGTTGTAAAGGAGATAATGGACAGTTCTACTCCCAGGCCAGCCATTTTGTAGAAAGAAAAAGCAGGCGCTGAGAAGGCAGGCTTGAATTGAGGTGAGGAGGTAGGTAAGTGGTAGTCAGGGCTGGAAACATCTTGATCCAGAATCCTCATCGACAGCAGTGACAGACAGCTTGGAGAAAATGGTGGCCAAGGAAACCATTTCTTAAGACAGGTGGCTAAATCGTAAGTTTACAACCAAGTGGCAAGGTGCTGGTAATACATCAACCACAGAAATAAAGAGAGAGATAGGAAAACGATGAGTGGAAGGATGCATCTGTCACACCTGCCCATTACTTTTCAAGTACATGTCAATAAGATGGGATCACAGAAACTAAGATATGATGGAAATCTTTGTTGCGTTTCGTAAGCGTTTGCTCTCTCCTAAAGGCCAGGGGGTACTATTCTTTAGCCATTTCCTGTGTGGCAGGTGCCTTGTACGGCAAGTTTGGTGCCCAGTCAAAATCGACAGCGTTAATAGGTGAAGTGATATTGCGGGAATTGACTTCTTGCGCAGTCTGGCAGAGTGCCAAGCAATTGACACAGGGGATGGTATTAATGAGGCAATCATCCATCGTAGACAATGCAGTCGGTTCCTGAGGAAGGTCAAATTTCTGTCTGACTTCATATCTGACTGGGCCAGACACGAGACCGCAAGCACAGACGCACGAGTAGAGATAGAACTTGAGGCAGTGGTTAATGAATTCCCCACCATGAACCTTCTCTGCGGTCATGCCATGCAAAACACAGGGCAAACAGTAGCCAATGATGCCTGCACGAATCCGAGGAGTTAATGAGGGGAATGTAACATAGTTTAAGCGCGTAAGTTTTTTTTGTTTGATTAACGCTGAAAAACCGTCGACCTACGGTAACTATACTGAAACAGGAACCTTTAAATACAAGTGCTCATGCACTAGATCTTGCGCCGTTCACCAAGTAAAGACCAATTGTCACCCTATTTGCTGAAACATTCAACTTACATGTTGTCGGATCATCAAGACAGCCAGTCACCTGGTGTGTCCAGGCTCCTTGTTGTGCGGCGCTCATGGTAATTGCAAGGCGCTGACGGGACCAAAGTTCTGAAGAAATAGTTTATTCGACTACGTAAATTAGAAAAGGTAACTGCTTTAGCTTAGAAGGTACGGGATTTACATCAGAGGAGCGGAAGACTCGTGTTACGCAACATGTAGATTGCGTGGATTCTCGACTTGTACCACCTGCATTGGCTAGGCGAGAAGAGGTGAGGTGCATTGGGCACTCCCTCTCTGTGCGTAGAACACAATTAAGAATCATGATCGCATCGATTTACATTACGAACAACTTCAGAGCAAGTGGTAATCATTGATGTCTTCTCAAATCAAAGGCTCTACTTTGTCATTTCTTGAGGGGTTGGAGGGGCTGTACTGGAAGTCATCACACACCATTGAAACTCACTTGGTGCAATGGGACTGGTAATATTACGAGATTTGACTTCATTGGCAGTCTGACATAGTATCAGGCAATTGAGGTACGGAATAGTGTTCAATAAACAGTCATCACAACTGCCAAGAGCATCAGGCTTCTGAGGCAAGCCATAGTAATTCCTCACTTTCTGACGAGTGGGTCCAGAAACCAGTCCGCAGGCACAACAACAGCTATACAAATAAAACTTCAAGCAATGATTCACAAAGTCTCCACCATGCACTTTTTGAGCTGTCATCCCATGTAAAACACATGGGAGGTAACATCCAATGAGACCTGGGTCAGGCAGATACCGGAGTGAGTGGCAGGCGTGAGGTAGCATGACGGATTTCTACACTCTTAAGATTGAAAGCAGTGCATTCGAGGTCCGAAAGGAGTATCGAACAGCGTGGTACAATGCGTGCATTGATTACCTCTCAGACCCTCAAGATCTGAGCTTCAACTGGGTACCAATCTACTTACAGTTTGCAATATCATCAAAGCATCCTGTAACATCATGATTCCAAGTACCACCAGTAATAGGTTTTGATTCCGCCATTACCGAGCTCTGGGTTCCTCAATTTCCTTTCGGGTTTGAAGTTGCTTCTTTGGGTTTGGGGTATTTTACTCGGTTTATGAATTATATGACATATCAGTATACTTTGCGGTGCTTTCATTCAATACTTGCGCCATGCTCAGTATCCCTGGCATGACCACGCCAACTGCTACATGCCCACATGAAATTGCACTTGTGCATTGCCATGTAGCGGCAACCAGACCAATCTTCTCACATGCATCTCTCTTTGACACGCTCGCCAACATCAGTACAGCAAATTGAAGGGGAGCATGTAAAAATTGTTTTCTGCCCCTAATTCCCAGAACATAACACCCAGCAATTGTGGCAATGAGAACAGTACATAATGCCGTGCTCGCACGATATTCATACTTGAATACTAACCTTGATGCCATCCAAGCATCTGCAATGGGCAGAATAATAGCTCTGTAGAGTCGCAGGAATGCAAAGAAAATCCTATGATATTTTCCGTTGATGACAGCCCATCTTAAGAGGAGCAAGAGAATGTCCATACCTGCAACACTCAAGGATAAAACTGTAGCAGGCACAGCATTTGAGCGCACAGCATCTGCAAATGATGCATATACGATGCAGATGGATGCAATACCAAGCAAAGATTCAGCCCACACGACTGCCAATTCATTCCTTTCTTGGGTGGCATCCATCTGGCTTTCAGGCTTTCTTTTCTGCGTAATCTGTGCATCATCATCCTTTACCAAACCTTTTGGAAGCACTGAGATCATAAAGTCGTGCATTTCTTCCTTTGGAGACGTTTTATTCTTTTGCAAGGAAGATAGAAGCCGAGGAGGCAGGGCCATGGACAAAGACAGCACAGCTTGTGTATCCTGGAAAGCACCTGTCCTCATGGAAGATAGACTGATGACAGCTATAATTGTGTCATCATCTCCTCTCCTTAGGGGCACCGCAATAAATGAAACAGTCCCATGTGATGCCGCCTCCGCTTCCCAATCCGTAAAATGAGGAAAGGCGACTGAGGATGAGGGGGCTTCTAAAAGATTGTGACATGCCACCACATTTTTTGACACTCTTGCAGCATAATACAGTGAGGTTGTTGCTAATGAATAATTGGGTGGATCTTGAGGCTCAGCACCTGATATGGTATTGAGACTGTACAATGTACTGTTTGTCCAAGCCGTCTTGTTTTGCCATGCATGATCCGCTTGGTCCAGGGCTTGCATCCTTGAGCAAAATTCATGATGACCTTTATGATTTGGACTCCATGCACTCTGATCTAATTGTTGCTCTTCCTGATCATGTATTACAAGTAGGCTTATATGTACCACATTTCTGAAGCAGTTGCAGCACTCGCCGGCAAAAACTTTTAGCGGGTTGTCGGCCGCCTTGAGCTTTGCTGCGAGGTCTGAAATTTTCAGGTCCTGCAGCATTATGTTGCAATAAATTTCGATTACTATAATTTGCACCCACTTACACAGCACAGCCTACCTTCTCTTCAGCAGTGTTCGTCATCGGTCATGTGATCCACTCCGATAAATCAGTCGTGCTGACCATAACATCGTTCTCATCAGCCAAAATTGGGATCACAAGTACGAAGTGAGAAAGCGTTGAACAACTATGCCGTTGGTAATTACCACCATAACGAGTTTACACTCAGTGTAACAATGGTGTGCACGTGCATGACCATCCCCTCCAAGTCCTTAAACTAAGCGGCCTCAGTTCACTGTCCTTTTTCTATTCTGCTCTAGTAGCTCTCCCACCTCTTTTGATGCATTCCGCAGCACACACGCTGCAGCTTCACCATCATAGCCCCAGAATTGGTTTGTCATGATCCCTGCAATGTATTCTAAGACTGGAACCAGCTCTTGCTTTCCCAAGAGAGGCCTCTCTGGAGAGGCTGCCAATCTGTCGACCAATTCTTTACGAAATTCCTTGACCACATCAATATTGAAGACATCTGACTTTATTGCTTGCTCCATCAAGTATAAATTACTCACCATCTGTCTCAAATCATTAATGATAGTTCCAAATCGACTCAACTCCCAATCGATCAACCAGATGGTACTCCCATCATCTGAAATATAAACAGAATTTGGCCATAAATCTCCAAAAGTAAGGACAGGATGTACTGCAGGAACAGCCCAAGGCTGGCTGGCTTCTATCCATTCTGTAAACTCCTCGGATATGCCGAGATTCTTTAATCTTTGTTGGAATCCATCGACAAAGTAGGCATTCAGAACGGTGTATGCTGCCTTGTTCTCAAAAAGTGAAGAAAGTCCTCCAAGCTCGACTCTATATAAACATTTTAGAAAATTTGATAGTCTAATTGCTACTTGAGTGGGTGATATGAGGGTAGGCAGGTTGGAAGCTCTGGAAAGGTAGGCCATCAGTGACACACCCCTCTCTCCAATGTCCTCGATCAAAAGAACTTTGTTTTCGTCATCTGCAAAGTAGATTCTAGGGACTTTGACAGTTGTGAGGGAAGATATGGAATAAACCTGCGTCAAAGCTTCCTTTTCCACAAAATAGCGGTCTTGACAGAAGGGAATAGACCTTGAACCCGCAAACGGCGGATAGTACTTTAGGATAAATATATCTGGGATGACGGAGGCTGTGTTGTTGGGCAGGACACAGCGGTAGACTTGATTAGTAACCCCGCCAGATAAAAGTCTTGCCGAGCATAAAGATGCTATTTTTGAGGGTTTGATCGTGCTGAAATACTCGATGACGTTCTCCTGGGTTTCGAAATGACCGAAGTGGTGTGCCATGTCGGAGGAGCGAGTACCAGAATTTTACTGCAACTTATAATTCAAAGAGAAATTCTTGTTTATTTTGAAAGTTAAGGTTTATGCGTATTGAGGACTCACCTGCAGCAATGCTGCACACCCCATGGCCAGACAGGCCTGCAGGACCATGCTTTTTGCTGCCAGACACTCTTGGTCACACTTCATTTCAATCAGACATACGTTTAAATGATTAGAATAATTCAATGGGAGGATAAATAAGTAATATATGACCATAAAAAGCTCCCCCTCCAATGGGCATGGGCGTCTCCCGAATATATTCTACAAATCCCTTTCGTTTGATGAGTTACGCTCTTTGCCAAATTTTCAAGGCTTACCTCCAGTAGACAGAATTGTCTTAGCCGGAAAGCCTTCTTATCGGTATGTATTTAAGGATTACTCCTTACTGACCTCCTTCACCTACGGTGCCAAGCCCTGTACTGATTATCGGTTCTTCGCCTTTTTTCTTATATAGCTATGTCCGCCAAGACCAGCAACTGTGGGATTTACTGCATGCTGGAACCCTCACAACAGGCTATGTGAATGCAGCATTAGGTTTTTATGAGAAGAATACTGCTAAGCAGTTAGGAATTAAACATAAGGATGAATGTGGGCATCAACACCTGCTCTCTGCCTACCACCGACTGTGCCAGCCAGAATACAAGGATAGTCAGGCTCATTGTGCTCCTGCCATTTCTTTGCAGTATGCAGAGCAACATAATGCCAACATGCTCCAGAAATTTAATGCCATCACTACTGAAAGCAATAAAAAAGAGGCTGCATCCACAGCGAGCCAAGACAGCAAGCAGGGGGGCATGACAGTATTAGATGAGAAAGACAAGCAACACAAGGCACGGAGCATGGGAAACCAGGGACTCCCCCACCTCAGATGTGCTTGGGGGTCGATACAAGAGCCTGCCACCTTGTATGCTTTGACTCATCTATTTCCAAACAGTGTGGTTTCAGAGGTTGGCTTGTGTTGCATAGAAGCGGATGCCGTCGTACCGAAAGAGTGGGGATTTTCAGCCGGGAGCCTCCCTCCACTGGGCGCGTCTCCAGATGGCATTGTGACACATCTCGATCTCATGCTCTGTGAGACTGTAGAAATAAAAAATACCTGCCCATTTGGCATGGAGAGGAGCAGAAAGGGCAGTTTGAAGTATATCGTTAGGGACAGGGGGCCGCGGTGTGGCGTTCTTCCCGAGTGGGTGCCTCAACTGCAGTTGCACATGCTGTGTGCAGGCACCAACTCCAGTCTGCTTGTCAGTCGGTCAGCAACTCTGGGTATGAGGGTATTTAGGGTACATCGTGATGATGAGTACCTTCGTCTGATGCTGACCATCCTACAACGATTGTATGAGAGGCATGTCAAGCCGCGCCAACCACCGCCAGCAGAGGCATTTTCTCGTTTGCCGGAGCATGGTCTGCTGGTGAGAAGGACGATACAAATTGCTTCTAGTGCAGAAGTAGTGCTGGAAGTGGAGGATGAAGAGGTGGTTCCAGGTGCGGATATGAGACTGCTCATCTAGGGAGGAGAGGGGGCGGTGCAGGGTGAATGTGGGAAGTAGCCATATGGAAAGTGACGTGTCCGTTGCCACATCGGTCCATCTTCTTCGTCTCCTGCTGAATACGTTGATCGCTTTGTGAAGATTATTCTTGAACTGCTGACAAAATGAACAATATAAAGAAAGAACTACCTTCACTGATAGCATCGCTGCTCAAGCCGAGCTCCTATGAAGAGCTACGCGCAACGATAGAACAGCATTTCACGGAAGGATGTCGACTCACTCACGCCCTTGTGATGGCAAGAAACAGGAAAGAAATTCTTCATGTGTTTCAGTATTGGACATTCGTCAATGCTCATTTGGAAGCCGAAATTCATGACATTTTCGTTGACAAAGACGCGGACAAAGCGGTAGTGATTTTCACACAAAAAGTGAGCAATTTTCTGCACACTCCCGTATCCTTCAACTTGTCGATGAGCACACTCCTTTATTTTGACACTCTCTCTGACGGAAGGAAAGTAATTTCAAAGCAAGTAGATCACCATAGCTTTGAATCCATTGTATTTAACATGCCGCTTCTCGGTTGGTTTTTAACCGACATATTCAGGCGGCTTTCCAGCTTCTTCATAATTCAATCAGCTAGAGGTGTTGGCCATGTATCAATACCACATGGCCTTGCCAATGATAGATATGTACAGTTAGTATCAAAAATTTGGTGGAAAGAGGCGAAAGATACAATTATGAATGGCAGGATAGTGGCCCCCTATGAACCATTCTTGTAACACAGTATTTTTACAATGTACAGCACACGATCTACTTAACTACCTAACTATTTAACGAACTAATTGCACAACGCCTCTTTATTTTACTCTTCTTTGCGGGTCATCGCCTCTATACCAGCTTTAAATTGAGGTTTCTTTATCTTATTCTTCTCCAACTCATCAGCAAGCTTGTAGAATAGGGTTCCATCATACACCCCCCTGACATCATCCTTGGCAATCATCTTTCCATGCGGTGAGACCTCTCTTGCGACCAAAAACCAGGTGACTAGCCACTCCAGAGAACCGGCTATCCAGCCATAGAAGTCCATGACATTTCTGTTATGATACACCATGGTCAGTACTTCCTTAAAATACAAGCCTCCCTTGTTGTCCTTGTCATACTTGGAAAATATTTCTTCGTATTTTTGAGGGACGAACCTCCCTTCAGTATCGTAGGTCTCCGAGTCACTGCCATGCTTGCACCTGTGGATGTTGTCCATATAAACCCTGAAGAAAGGATCTGGAATCCAGCTCTTCCACCCAGTATTGGGAGCACTGAAGTAACTGAAGTTTAGGTTGATGACAAGCATGCCAAGCAAGGCCAGAATGGGATTGAAGCCAATTCTCCTCCAGCCATCGTAGCACTCTCCCAATGTGATCACCCCGTCGTTGTTCGAGTCCCAAAATGATATATGCTGCTGTAATACAGTCATTTTAGGGGGTTTGTATGTTCCTGTAGGATGCTCTGCATCGACAGTAATGTTCGCCCTGGGCAGGCCAGCTTGTTTGATGGGCAAGTCCTTTGGCACTTGATACTCCTGCGTTACAGGCACTTCCTTAATGGCAGTGACGATATCACCGTTTGATCCCATTTTATTTGCTTCCAAGAGTGGGTTAGGAGAGTGTGGGGATTGGTGGCAACAAGTGCACGAGTCCCCTGTAAACGCATTGGGAACGTCAGACCCCTCCGGGCAGGTACCGTACAGGTAGCGTGAAGCTGTAATACCCCTTCTTTAGAAAGGCCTGCGCCCTCCTCGGGACCTCGGCAAACACTTCTCTTTATCTAAATCGGAAATAGAACATGAGAAAGACAGAAGAAGACCGCCGTGTTCACGTTGAGATTGCTTCAGAAATGATGCGGCCCCCCGTGACTGTCGTTGCACTGCAGAACCAGCTGATTCAACCAGCAACACCAAAAGCCCTCCAAAAATCGTCTCAAACGGAGAGAGATTTCGCTCCGCCAGCTCCTGCAACCCATGAACCAGGGTCTGATAACAAAGAAGACTGGCTGGAGGTTATGATGCAATTGATGTGGAAGCCTTGGATCAAGAATGCCGTCAACACAATGGCCTACGAGCAGTTGCCGCTCACATTAAAAGAGAGCAAGCCTTCTTGGATTCATGGCCTCACACTCACTAAATTTAGACTTGGTGACAAAATGCCAGACATTAAATCTATTAGATGCTACTCCGACAATGACGAGATCATGGACGATGTGTTTATGGATATCGATCTCGAGTGGAAATCAGAGCAAGACATTGAGATCACAGTAGAAGTGCTGGGAGACTCCACAGCAGCAGCCATTCCAGATGTCATTGAAAAAGGCGTGAGCAAAATGTTGAGTATTGTGGTAGGGGTGGAGAATTTTTGCATTGACGGCGTACTTCGGATCGCATTCAGACCCCTCCTCGAGGTCATCCCCGTCATTGGGGCTGCTCAGGTAGCTTTCAAAGAAATTCCAAAATTTGACTATACACCAACCATCCATGGTGGGCCCCTTGGCACCGTTGGCAGTGGGATCCTTCCAATGTTCAGAGGCTGGTTAGATTCGACCATTAAGGAGAATCTTCTGAGGCCCTTGACTCTCCCTGAGCATATGTTCTTTCCAGTTGCTGAAAATGTGGAGGATCTCAACCTTCCTAAAGGCATCATAACATGCACTATTGTGGAAGCCAAAGACCTCCCTCGTATGGACTTGCTTGCATTGCCAGGAAAGGCCATCAACCCCTATGTGGAGGTCTTCGTGAGGCATACGCAGCGCCACCGCACAGCGGTTGCCGATGAACACCCTCACAATCCTCATTGGGATGAGACGTTTCATATGCCTGTTCATGAACCTGATAGGCAGGAGCTGGTTGTCAGATGCTGGGATTTCGATGCATTTGCTTCCAATGATGAGGTGGGTTCCGTCACTATCCCAGTGTCTGAATTGAAAGAGAATGAGGAGCAAGATATGTGGCTCAGCTTGAAAAGTGAATCTGAAGAGATTGGGAAAGAGCAACGGCATAAGCCCAAAGCTGAGAAGAAACAAGAGTCCAAAGGCATGAGAGCTGGTGCTAAACTGTCAAAATTGGCTGAGACATCAGTGGGCAAGAGTAAAGTTCATGTGAAGATTCATTACAGGACGTGGACGCCATTTGAAACAAAGCTCATTGCTAAGGGTTACAAAGAAGGCATCAGGAACGTGCTGAAGGGTCCTTCTGGAAAAAGGGTAGACCCTCATCTGCGCAATCTCCTGCAATCTGGCGCCCTGCAAGTGAAAATTGAGAGGTGCGAAGGATTGGATGTCTCTGGCTTCTTCATGCGTCCCAAGGTCAAGGCTGTGGTGTCCATCGGCGATACAATCAGGAAGGAAACGTCTGCGTTCCAGGTGTCGAGACGGGGCAATGTTTCGTTTTTGAAAGAGCCTATTGAGGTTGAGGTGGAAGGGACCGTGACTGAGAACACCAATACCTCTGTTTTCGTAGAGTTCTTTACTGTGGGGTGGTTTGGAGGCGGGAAAGTCGGTCATCTGTACTTCCCTCTTCAAGAGATACTTAGCTCTCCTGAAACGAAGATTTCTGGTCGTAGGCTGTTACAAGGCGGCAAAGGAGGTGCTGTAGAGCTTGAACTCGACTGGATTGGTTACTTTGGAGACTAGTTAAACTACCATACTATCTGTGCATGTGCATGTTTTCTGTTTGTTGTTAAAATTAAATGAACACACTATACACTATCCTTCTCGGATGTGTAATGCTGCCTCCAAAGAAGTCTCTATTTTTGAAAAGTCTTCACTCTGCCTCAGGTCCTCCCATAATTGATTCATCCTCTGTTCGGTCAAGGCCTTTGCCGCCTCGCTGAGCTCGCTCATTCTTTTCAAGGTATCCTCCTCCTTCTCCTGGGCCTCCTTGGCATCTCTCAGCATGCGCTGCACCAGCTCCGCTCGTCCGACCGCTTCTTGCTCCAAGCACTTGCTGGTGTTGGAGTGATGATGAGCAAGGTCTAGCAACTCTCCTGCATTAACCTTCCTCATGCGTTCAATGATGCTGGAAATGTCTTCCTGGGAGCCCTCATGAGATAATGCAGGAGATGGTGGGGGTGCCTTGTTGCCTTCCTCGGAGGGCTGCAGCTTTTTGACCGCTTTGGCATTCAGCAACAACTGCACGGCTCTGCGAAGGAGCAGGTCATGCTCGCGGAGAGCCTGCACCAAACCACTCTCTGCTCTCTCCACTGCCATGGCAGCCTGTGCAGCCGACACGAGGGCGAGCTCTGCGCCTGCTGCCTTCACATCTGCTCTCTCAGCGAAAACGCGGAGCTGCAGTCTCGCCTTGTCGAGCTTTTTTTGGTCCCTTTCGTGATGCTCTAACAGCTCATCCAGCTCCTTTTGCTTTGCAAGGGCAACTTGAAAATCATTCTCAGCATTGCTCAGAGCTCCGTGCCCTTGTGCGTCCAGAAGCACCGCGTGAGCTTTCATTTCTTTCACCTGGCCTCCCAGCTCTTGTGCCTTTTCTTTTTGTTGTCTGGCAAGGTTGTGTAGTCGATCAACTTCTGAAATGTGAGCCTCCAATTCATGAAAGACGGACAGACTTTCGCTGTCTTTTGAAGACTCGTTGACCTCTATATCAGCAGCCTTGAGCATGTCCAGGGCGAGTGCGCGTTCCTCCTCAGACGTTTTCAGAGTGCTGGCCCACTTTCGAATCTCCTCTACCGCTTCTGCATTCTTCATCTCGGCGACTCGAGCAGCTTCCTTAGCCTCTTCAGCCAGTCTTTTCACTCTTTCAAATAGCATGGCTTCATCCGTCTCAAACAAATGCTCTTGCTTTGCCACCCCTTCCAGCTGGTGTGACTCGTAGGCCTCAAAACGAGGAGAGGGCTCTCCCTTCCCAGCTGCAACGTCGAAATCCATTGCTTCCTTAGCATGAGCTAACTTGTCGATTTCATGAGCTTTATCTAATCTGGCTTTAGCCCTACTTAAAGCCGTCACCCCCGCGGGATTGCTCTCTGCCATGACACTTTTTCCAAACCCAAACCTTTTTGCTTAAACCCCAAAAATCACAGTCTCGCTTATATTTATAAAGTGAAATCAAAACGTAACGGAATCGATTTATGGTCAGAATATTACGTATGCTGTATCGATACATATATCCAAGGCAGATGCAAGAAGTACGTAGGAGCACCCCCTCCTTACACCACAATGATTTCCTCATCATGCTCTGGAACAATTGTGATAGACTTCAAGTATGCATACATGGTGCCATTCAATTGATACTTTCCTGCCCAACTCTCGATGTCTGAACTAGAAGGAAGTGCCCAGAAAGAAAGGACCGGCATCAGGGGGCGCACCCAGTCAGTCAGTTCCAAGTACTGGACTTGTCTTCCGTTCACTGTCCATACGGCTGAGTGCTTCTCAACAATGTCAAACTCGACGCAATAAAGATTGAAACCAGAGTCGAATTTGAAGTCAAGATCGACATAATACCCAAGCATACCACTTCCTGTCTGATCATGGAATGCATTCACCTGCAACAATGGGTGGAGAGTGAGCGGAGTGCTGCGTGAAAGAGAAACATGGATGCATCGTCAGCATGCTGACTAAAGAAACCTCGTGTTCCACTACGTACCCACACCTTGTCAGGATTCCTTCCCAAAAATTCGAAATCAAGCTCGTCCCATTGTCCTTTCAAACGCTCTGTGTAATTAGCAGGCTCTCCAGAAGTTAAGTACATGGCGAAAATGGTACCATTCACAGCCTCCACCTTCAGGTCGAGACAGTACTTGCCAGCCTTCATGGCATCAAACTCAACTCTGGCGCCAGCAGTGTGATTCAATGGGCCCTTGTCAGTTAATGAAATAGTATACATCCCATTTCCATAGCCTTTTACCGCCTCTGCACCGTAAACTATAGACGAATTGGAGATGTTGGCAGTGTAACAGGAGGCAGTCGTGCTGAACGCCAAGAAGAAGGCGAGCAAGCACGTCAAACTGTTTTTAATTTTGCAAACCATTTTGTGTGTTAATCCCGATATAACGAAACATTATATACATGTGAAATCCTTTTACAGAGTTAAACGGTGTGTCATCGACATTTTCAAGGGTCGTAACTCCAAGAGAAAACAAGTACTATAGTATGCCTGCCGTACATCATGGGCTGCTGCAGAGAGTCTCGAGGCACACACACCTGCCCTTCGTCTTGTCACAAACGACATCGCTCTAGGAGACTGTACAGTATTGATATTCGTTATCACTTTTACAACAACAAAAAAATTATCAAAAACTTGGAGCTATTTCCCCTCTACAATAGGACACTATGTACATTTCAATAAGCAAGCCATTTCCATGTCACTGTACGTCGGCCTTAGAAAGCAGGGCTTGATTCTCAGGGTCTGCCTTTACGGAAACATCTGTATTCTTACCCTGGCAAATTGACCTGGACCTTCTTCTGTATGCAGTCCACACAGCCGCACCTACAACAGTTGCGATGGCAATCAAGAAAACTTCGGGATGGCACTTGTCCACTGGATGCTTAGAGTGCTCCCCCATCCCATCATCCATGCCATGCCACCAGGAACCTTCATGGCCTCGGCCGTGAAGGTGATGGCCGTGGTGGTGGTGGCCGTGGTGGTGACAATGGTGGGGCCAATGTCCATCTTTTTCGTCACATGGTGGTCTGAGCCATCGAGAAAGAGGCCAACCACCATGCCAGTGGTGAGAATGGTGCCGGTGTTCATGACCTTTTCGGTCGTGTGGCCTGAGCCAGGGGGGAAGGGGCCCCTCATCACCATCCTCATCTTCAAGGTCATCACGCTCGAAATCCCAGAAGCCATCATCCTTTCCATCGTTGTGATGGTGGTCTGGCATACCTGACCAATCATCTCTTGCAACCATGAAGTGTTTCAGAAATTGGATCTCAGGCGTGTCAGCTTCGACTGCCTCCCCACTGGATGCATCTGCAGATCCTGCATGACCGTCCATTTCATGGTCTATAGATACGGATACCGTTTGTGTTTGTGGTAGTGTAGTCTCTTCGGCTGTCACCTGAAAGGTTCAGTACCACGGACAGGGCGTAAGGCCTCGGCGCACATCAGGTATGCTATGACACACGTACCTCATCATCCGAAGCCGAAATATGGTGTAGTAAACAATACACACAGACAAGAAGAATGATTTTACGCATGGCTGGTCGAAACCGCTGTGGAAGTTGTGTTTAACGCGTTTTATGAAGCAATCCTGAGCCTCGTCAATGGAGACACTTTGCAGCTTTCAGCATGTAAACTCACGCTTGCCTCTTCGCAGAGAATTGTACAGACGAAATGCAGACTAATGTCTTTACGTAAAGGGCGACCCCGAACCCCTGAATACGCGCAGGCGCAAGAACGCATTCTTGGGAGTCAATGAGAGAGCCAGTATAAGTCGTGCAAACGCAAGTTAATGCCTGCTTGCCTACTTATTTCTTTGTTGTTTTATTGGTTTGATTTATTTCTTTCGAACAATGAGTAGGCTCTTTGAATTCAGTTAAATTACTTCCGTTTGAGTTACGATGGGGAAGGGAGGCCCGCTAGCCTTTCTCAATAAGAAGGTATCACCCGAAAATCTTAAAGTATGACTGTGCCTTTTTAACTAACACGTTGGAGCAACACTGCAGACATGGCACCCTGGCCGTATGCAAAACTTGGAGGAGGTATGGAAGCGAGAGCAGGAGGCGGCAAAAGAGCAGCAGAAGCTCAAGGAGCTCAAGAAACAGATAGAAGAAGAGAGGGCAAAGGAGGAAATGTACACTGTAGCAGAGGCAGCAGGCATAAGAGCAAAATCAGACAAGCTCGACTGGATGTATCAGGGAGGTGTAGCTGCTCGGCAAGAAGCAGATCAAAGACAGGAAGCTGCTGTTGAAAAACAGCAGAGCCAGCAACAGGCAGTCCCTGCAGCTGACACGGCGGTTAATCTCCCTTCATTCTATGCCAGTGAAAACCCCGCATCAGCTAATGAAATGTGGCGACGAATGCATTCTGATCCGTTATTTGCCATCAAGCAACGCGAGTTGGCTGCGCGGAAATCTATAGTAGCAAACCCTGTTCAAATGGCATCGATCAAGCAACAAGTACGAGAGCGCTTGGATGACAGAAAGCACAAGACACACAATAAGAAGCATAAGAAAAAGTCTAGGAAAGATAGCGACTCTGAAGATGATGATGATGGTCGGCGGCACGCAAAGAAGACGAAGAAGAAGAAGAAGAGAAGATCGACCTCTCCATCATCTCAGGAAGCCCATGCTACAGGAAGAAGTCTGTCTTCCTCTTCATGCAGAAGAAACAAGGACAGTGACATGTTGAGATCACAGAACCCTGGAGAAGGATCAAAACAAGGTCACAATAGCGGGGCCGCAGACACAGGACGGTATGGAATAACATATGGTGGCCGTGTTCCTGATGCGCATAGAAGTGCAGACAGATCCGATGCTGTCAATGCCACTCGTAGACGGCTTGAAGAGGCTGAACGAGCGCACCAAGCTAAGGAAAGAGAAGCTGCAGCTAGGGTAGAAGAGCTGAGGAGGCGGAGGCCATACAAACCTGGAGCATTGAATGAAGAAGAAAGGCTCAAAAAATTAGAAGAGATGTCATCGGCTGCTCATAGCCATGATGTCGGCAGAGCTGAGCGGCTCAAGGAACAGTATGACAAGGAGAGGAGGGAGGAGCGAGAAGCTTTTAGAGGAAATCATGGGGAAAGGGCGCTAAAGCTCGGCAAGGAAATGTACGGTGTCACGTGAGAGCACGTGTTTTTGCGGGATGGGTAGTCGTTATGGGGTGAGAATACAGTTTAGCGCTCCATTTTCGAGTTTTACTGATTGAGTTTTGTAAATTTATTATTAGAGATTTTTTGATATATTGAAACGATGAGCTAAGTATCACTGAGAAAAGTTAGGGTGAGATTTGTACATTGTTCATGCGATCTCGGATTCATAAGTAGTTGGAACTAACTAAGGAGGTCTATAGCTTTAGCGCCACTGAAACAATTAAATTGCACCAGTGACATCAAGAATGGTTTCGAGGCCTCATACACCACAAGGAGGTCTCGAAACAGCCTCCCCTCCAAGTCCCATCTTTTCGCAAACGTGGACAATGGCAACGCCCAAGCCTTCCTCTGGTCACTCAGCTTGGCCTTATAAAGCTGAAATAAGCATCACAGGGACCCCGGCAGCGAAAGATGAGGTAATCAGTCGGCAAGGAGAGGCTGAGCTGGTGCCTCCGGAGTCCCAAGGTGATTGTATCCCAGTGCCACCCTTTTCATTTCCTTCGCAGACTCAGACATCAAATTATGATCCACTGTCTTCTGAAAATGATGACGTGCATATTCCCTTACGACCGAATGCAGCCCAAAGTTGTGGTAGTCCTCATTTGGATTCGTACGTACAGAGGGCTATGCTATTCAATACAACTGGTCGGCCTCAACAGCAGAAGTTGGCAGCAATCCATTCGGTGAAGATGCCTCCGACCCCAAGAACACCTGCTCATCAGCCAATTCAGGCACCTTGTTTGTTAACTCCATATCAGAAAGAAAGATCTATCAAAAACCGGCTCGTGAGTCTCATGAAATTGGGATCGAACGGGAATGCAGAAGCAGTCCAAAAGCTGGCTCAATTTGGCATCATTCATAACCCTAGCTTACATCATCATCCTGTATTTCCGGTCACATGTGCTTGGCAGCTGCAATCACGGGTAATGCGGTATACTCCATCAAGAAATCCAACGCTGATTGGAGAGCAATTGGAGAGGGCTGAGAACAATAGACTGAATGCATTGGCAAAGCGTATATTGAGACAGGAGGAAGAAATGAGAGAAGTTCCCAGTTGTACTGCTAGAAATAAGTGTACCCATGATGCAGAAACTATCAACATTACAAACTGACTGTAAAAAACTATTCATCTGGCTTGCCGCCAGGCACGAGCAGTGCGATGTTGTTGCCATTCAGCAGGATTTGATCCAGGTGTGTCAGCTTCTTCTTTCCCTCTGGAGTAATCTCATATTCTGTGACGTCTTCTAGTACCATGTTTACAAACACATCAAAGCCCCTGAGTGTTATAGTATCAGTAGTTAGTATGCTGTGAGTACTGGGAAGGCTGTGTTTTCAGGTGGCCGATGAGCGGGGGGGTGCATACCTCAAAGTGCCAACAATTTCTTTGTCCCCTCTCATGATGATCCAGATTTGACTGCCTACACACCGATCCATCAGTTCCGAAGGCAGAATTTGACTAGTATTTGCTTGATGACTGGGTTTTTTGGAAGCGATCATCCTGATTTAATCACTGGTGCTCAGTTCAATGCTACCTCTGGGCCATACATGCACAACAAACCAGCATCAAATACAAACTATACTAGCATTATAAAAAAATTGGACGTTTAATCATGTGTCTGTCGGTCTCTCTTCTCTTTAGGCAGGTGTATCTCTGCTGCTGCATCTCCACAAACATGACTGCATTAACTTCACTATCATTCTATAGATGCACATTTCACTGTAATTGGCTGAAAACCAAAGATGTGAATTCCTAAAGAACACAGAAACTACACATGTATTACAGAGATTTGTTAAAATAGAATGAACATCACTGGTAGGACATCTGTTGACCACCGACTCTACAGCTTTGCATGGCTTCAAAATACTTTTGGCACGACCCCATGTCGCCATTTGTATACATCATACAATCACTAAACTGCTTGGCCTGATCAGCACAGGGCAGTTGCTCCCTCACCATAATATCTGCTGCCTCTGTTGCCGCTTGAGGCTCTGGATGCCTACTGCCCAACACAGCATCGACTGCACGGTGTGCCATAGCTGAACCAGTGCCTAATGCCATTCCTTGCATGACTGTAGCTCCCAAGCCTGACATCATGCCCCCACGTCCCTGCTGTTGGTGTGCTGGAGGAGGGGCTGCCGATGAACGGGCGGGCTGTGTGTGCATCTCTCTCCTTGGGGGTGGAGATGGAGAACGCCGAGCTCTGGGAGCAGATCCACCTGTATCACACGGAAGGATGTAGGAAGCTTAGAGAAGACGTTTTTGCGACAGTCCTCTCAAGAAAAACTCACCACTGCGACGGGGCATCCTTGCAATAATAGTTGTTCGTGATAACTAGGAATGTGTCGATGAATACCAAAAAATTATTCAGATTAGTTTTCAACCATAAAGGGAACCTTTGTCTCTATTTGTGGCTGCATCACGATCAAGTGCAAAATGTGGAGAGTGCGGGAAACGGAGGAACGCGCCAATAAAGAGAGCGGTTCAAAGAAAGTTTGCTTCCGGCGGTGTTGATCAAAAATTCCTTCATTTATTTTGGAGCAAAATAGCTATATTAGGTTACCCACCATCATTTTCATGGTTGGGCCCTTGCCAATTGTCTCTAGTTGAAAGCAGTAACTACTTGAAAACGGAAGATACGGAAGGATGTCATCATCTGCGGCTGCCTCTGCGTGTGAGTTTATTTTTTCGGGTGTCACTTGTCTTCCTGCATTCCTGGATCTTCTTGGGCTGTCCTTTTGTTCCGCCCCCGTGAAGATATTTCAGTCTGTAGAGGACCTTTGACTCACTGTTCCTCCCCTTGTGCAGACTGGCGTGTTGCCGGCATGAGCTACCTGAAATATTCCAACTTGTGTGCGGACTTGGTTCGAGCCGCACTCAAGGAGCCAGTGAAAGCCAAGGCTAAGATTAGAGAAACCATCTATTACAGAAGTGCAGTCTGGAAGGATGGTCAACCAGAGAAGCAAGTGATAACGGATATCACAACGGGTACAGCGGGCAGTCTGAGCTAGCGTGTGCCACCCACTTACACACCTATGATCATCGTCATCACCACCAGGGACCGGTACTGTACTGTAACTGTACATGGGGGTTGTTACCCATTCTTACCCATTGTTCACTCCGTCTCTAAGCTGTCTCTGAATTGCTTCGATCTGCCGCCTCAATATCTCTTGCCCCTCTGCACTCAAATGTGGAAACATCATATCTGGCGGACGACTTCTCCATGGCTCAGGGCTCCGCTCGTGCCCCCGCTCCTCGCCGCCAGCCTCCTCTTCCTTGTTGTGTGTACCTTGGTCTTGTTCCTCCTCGTATCCAGGATCTCCCTCATACCTCTCTTCTAACTGGTCTATATGTTCAGGACAAGCCACTCTATATGGCTCATTCTGAAGCAGAATATGGTATTTCCTGGCACAGGGCAAATGATAGGAGTGGCGGCACGTCTTCTTCATGCAGCCCAGCGTGGCCCCCTTCTCTCCGCACAATCTGCATTTTATCATCCTTCCCCTTCTTATCGCATCTTTGACTCCTTCTAAAACATCGTTGCCCTCTGGATCATAGACTTCAGGCGACCATCTAAGGCACTGATCGTGCACCCACGTGTGACTGTTCACGCCCATACGAATGAGCAGCAGCTGCCCCAACCCCTTTTGAGATCTTCCCCCGGACCCCTTCCATCTGTCTGGTATTTCATCAACGACCGATTTACGACATAATGTACACCGAGTTCCAGGGCGAGGTCCTGTCTCTACTAACTGGGCAAATTCCCTCTCGTAAGCAGCTTGCTTCTCTGCTTTGATACTCTCTTTTTCTGCACTCGTGACGGTCGGCCTCTCTCCTCTGTGTATGGGCATGGGAGGAGGAGGTTCTTCTACAACGGTGGGAGGCTTTTGGGGCATAGCGCCTGGCAGCAACGTGCCTTGGAATATGACCCCACCCAACTGCATCTTTACGTGCATTTTCAGTCCATCATCGAGCTTGTAAGACATGAGACAAGGTACCCGCCCAGATTTCAAAGCGGCATCAATGGCTTCTCCTCTTGCATCGTCAGTCTGTTTTACCTTTTTGGCAGGAGGTAGTGCCGCCTCCATGCTACCTTCTGGCTTTCGGGAAAGGTTGTCAGCAATCGCAGGATCAAGGGTGGTAGATCTCATCCATGATGGCTGCTTTCTATTACGTTTTGTCCTAAGGGGGGCATCTGTTGTTCCTGCCTCTCCTGCCTCTACTAATGCTGTTGGTGACTTCATTGCTACTTTCACGGTCGTTGGTGGCTCACCAGCCGCTAGACCTACAGGCTGAGCCTTCCTCTTGGTAGCCGCAGCCGCATTGCTTACAATTGCAGTTGGGCCTTTTTGGCCACCACTTGCGGCACTTGCACTCCTGCTCTTGTCGTCCACCCATAAATCCGCGATTGCATCTTTTGGAAGGCCAAGTGCTTGCACTCTTTCAGGTCCTGCAGCATACGCCAGTGCCTCCTCCTCAGAAATAGTTTGCTCTCCTTCCCTGGGGTCTGCTGGAAATTCTCTAGGCCTGGGGAGCGCTTGTGCATCAACGGCTGCTTGAAACTGCAACCCCAATCTACAGGAGGTATCCTCATGCCTGGGATGAGTATGGGAGTACTCTCTAGTGCCAGCTAGCCATGGAGTACCACTAGGACTTCTGAGCCCAAGAATGGTGTGCTCCTCTTTGCCCAGGGAGGAGTGTGCTGCTTTGTTGGGGGTCCCGGTGGGGGGAGGAATGAGTATGGTCGGAGGAGACACCACCATAGGAGGGCGTCCTTGCAAGGAGGTGGGGCCTTTTATCCTTCTATGAATTCCTCCAGCAGGACCGGCAGGAAACTCGGTACTCAAGTCTGAGATGCCAGGTGCGATGCCTGGTGGGCCTTTGATAGATGGATCGCGTATATTTTTTGTATAGTGAGGGATTATGCCATTATCATCCAGCCAATCTCCAAGAGTGATTGATTCCTTCCCGCTGGGAGTCAAGACCCGGAGCGTGTATTTCCATTTTTTTGAATTTCCCATTCCTGAGTGACGTTCAAATTCAGTCGGAGTCAGTACAATGCTTGGGACTCGCTGCATCATGGAAAGGCCCCGACAGTCGGAGCAGTGGCAAACAATGCCTTGGTTATGGGTATAAAAAGTCCCTTTATTGCCATTGCAAATAATTGGTATCAATCGATTCTTATTCCTGAAACCTTCAGGTGGGATGGGCACTGGTCTCTGCATGTAGTACTGTTGACCACTGCTCTGCAGTTGTTGCTGCTGTTGCTGCAGGTGTGGTGTGGTCCGTATGTGGTGCTGTACAGGATGAACTGGCGTGTGCTGCCTGGCTGAGGATGCTGCTACCTGACTACTGAGTGATTGCATCCCTTTCAACAATTTTTCTCTTTCTGCTGGATCATGTGTTCGGAGTAACGTAGAAAAGAGAGAAAATATGTGCTCTGCCTGGGCACGTGGGGGCTGGGGTGCTTGCATAGGTGTCAGCCTGGAGTGCACGTTGGGAGGGTTTGACACTGGAAGAATAGGAATGCCATTGCTTGTGCTGTTTATTGCCGGACGAATGTTTCCTTGCTGCGTAGCTGCTTGATTGTTTGTTGGCTGCGCTACTTGCTGGGAAATTCCCAGCTGCGGTACTGGGCTTTGATCATCCATGTATTAAAACTCCGGGTCAATATGCAAGCAATATTTGTGCCCTAGACGGAGGTTGAACGTTAGTTTCAAGCGACAAAACAACGATTAACGAAGTGGAACTCTGGCGTTGTTGATTCGAGCATTTTAAATCACCACAACCAAGAATTGCCCTTTAAAGAAACGTCTAGGGTTCAATTTTACCTCGATTAAGATATTAAGAAAAAGTTCGCGGAGATACGAGCTTTATACACTGTCCTAGATATTTCCAGCCAATAATAAATCTAGAATCCTTGTCTGGGACAATAATAAGGAGGATTTACTCGTGTTAACTTTCATTCTATGCCAAATCAATGAAAACCGAAAACGAAAATTTTGCTGAGGAGCTGTATTACGTTGAATACAAGATAAGCGTCCAAGCCAAAAAGAAAGTCATTTTTCTTTTTAACACTTCTACACCTTCATCTCGCTACTGTCGACTTTTCCACTGTAAATTAGGGCACAGTCGAGATTTTAAAATAATTAGACTTGTAGTTCCGCGATTTTCAGGGCTTCATTGACATTTCAAAGTGGGCGGGCGCAGTATATACTTGACCGGTGCAATCCTTCTGAATCTGATAGGGGGCTGGTGGCGCATTCTCATCGATTTGAGGGCTCTTTAAGATACTTATCTGACCGATTTGGTTAGGGTGGAGGCTTTCTGCCCGAGCATATGCGGTTTGAGCGTGCTGCCTGCTGTCGATAACCACTGCAACTCCATCAAGGCGTCCTGTCCAAAATAGACTCGGCGCATCATAGATTCTCTACTTCGGCAAAACACTTCAGTACAGAATAGTAGCAGCATTTTTCATTGTAATATCATAAGAGCTTGGTCGCTTCAGAAATCCTCTCAAGAACACACATTGTTCTTTTCGATACCATTAAATATTTGCTGACCAACCTTCGTCTATTTACATCGAATGTATCAATTTAGTAATACATGCAAAGCTTTCTGTGGCCATACTTTCCCACAAATCCATTCACCCAATGTCACTGGCCGCTTCCATAGAAAACATGCAACCACTGTAGCAAGAGCAGTAGAGAAACCCCGAAACTTTGCATCATTTCTTACTCCTGAACAAGAAGCTGCATTGGAGGCAGGATTTGAAGCCTCTAGACAACAAGGGATGAAAGAGTACAAGGAACTGAAGGATGCATATCTACGACGAACGTGGAAATTTGGTGCCTTCTTTGCTGGTTATTTGTTGTTGGGTGTTTCTGGAGAGGCAGCATTTGCCGAACTCATAGGAGCTGCATTCAGCTGTGCTTATGTCTACCTCCTTATGAGGGATGTAGATGCTTTTGATATGGACAGCAAAATACCTTACCGGGATGCGCTGCAGCAACCAGAAGGTGTTAGCCGAGGCATCGCCAAAATTGTTTCTGGTTATCAACAAGCTCTATTCAGCTCACCTAGATTACTTGTCCCATGTGTCTTGGTTGCTGGCATGGCGGCAATAAATAGTAGTGCACTTCATAATGGGCAGCCTGCACCCATCAGTCCAGTTGACGAAGCATGTGCAGCGGCTGGGTTCATCTCCTTCAAAATGGCCCATGTAGTACAAATTTACAAAGAGTTAGGTCCTAAAGCTCTTACAGAAGCAGAGCTGGCGAGGGAACCGCCACCTAAATATGAAGACTTACCTGATGTGGAGTTTGATTTCAGAACATTTGGGCTCAAAGATTTGTATGAGGATGGTGATTCTACAGGCCATGTAAAAAAGTAGTAAAGAGTCACGTTTGTACACTGTAATCTTAAAGTGTTTTGACCCAGGCAGATTGATCTTCAGCCATATAGCCAATTATTTTTTCTGACAGTTCTTTGCCTAAAAAGTATGTGTGCTTAGATCGCGAAGCTTCATTGTACACTGTGAATCCTCTCTTCTGGGAAATCATTACCATCGTCCTGACTGCCCGCCGGAATGTTGGATGGTACAGAACTGTCAACTGTGGTCTCCACTGACCTACCCAAGCAGTTGCAAACGATTTTATACCCTGCCATATGACAGTGTGATCACATAATGAAGCTTGAGGGCAGCATGGGAAGCGCGCCTCGGAAACAGAGACGACGGATGCCCCGCGCTCGATAGCTATCCTTAGAAGCTGCCATAATCTCTTGAGAAGACTGGCAACTGCCTCTGAACAAAGCAACTGCGTATCTATTCCTTGACTATCTGGAATTTGGGAAACTATGTCATTATACTTGAGTCGGGCTAACAGCTCTACTTGTTGTGCAAAGGAATGCAACATGAAATGCACGACTGGCTTTCCTCCCAACCTCATCTTCTCCATCTTATTCTCGTCAATCAATTGGAGTAGCATGACTGCTACAGACATGCTGTAATCTATAGTCTCCCCTTCAATTGAATTTTGATCTGGAGAAAGCCGAACTGCCAGTGCCTGGGATGCAACAGTGGTTAAAACGTCATCACTAACTGCAACTGGTTTGCCCATAACAATTTCCTGGTGAATCATAAAGGAAGCTAGAAAGAACTGTTTTTGATGTAATGCCACAGCATAATGTGATTTGATTTCTCCCATCTCTGATGTGCTCCACTCCAGGCTGGCACCTCTTTGAATTAGGATGGCTGCGATTTCGATAAGAATGTCTTCGCTCAAGGACGGTTTTGATTTGAATGCAGCCCACAGAGGTGTCAAAGGGGGTATGCCCTCTTGTAACATGACATGCTGGTTCATTAATATCGTTCCTTTCAAGCTTTGATTGTCCCTAAGCAGCTGTTTCAGCTTGCCAATGCCTCCAGGAAGTCCCCTGAGGAGAAGCCCGACAAGCCTCTTGAGAGCAATGTCGGGTTGGGAGTTAATTCTTGACAGCAAAAGCTTAAACAAAGACATGTGGTGTCGTCGAAATCTTCTACAAGAGAGCACTATGGGTTTGGCATATTCTTTATCGTCGCATTCGAATGTGCCTATATCTGTTGGTAGAGGGGTTGTAACTACAAAGCTGCTGGGAAGCTGCTCCGTGAGTGCGACTCCAACCTGCTATATCAAGGGTGATGGATCCTCTTGGAGCCATAATTGGATTAAAACAACAATAAAGTAATAAACATGTCGACTCAAGAGCAAAACAAGGGTATTGTAGGCAGCATCAGGGAGAAGCTGGGGTTCACACCTGGCAGTGAAACAACCTCTACTGATGAATACAAAGTGAAGGAACGCATTGAAGTTGCTGCTCCAGCAACCCCAAGCCAAGAAACCACGGACGAGTGGAGATTGGCTGAAGCTGAAACTGTAAGAGCGGAACAAGCCGCTCGTAAAGCCGAAGTTTTGTCTGCGCAAGTTAGCACTCTGACGAAAGAAGCTGAGTCAGCACAGCAGCTCCAGCAGGAGGCTGGCCGCCGCGCCCAGGAGATTCAGCAGCATGACAGGGAACTTCAAGCTGGTATCCAAGGGGCACAGGAGGAGGCAAGCAGGCTTCAGAAAGAGCTTGATCAGGCTTTGAGGACCGCTCATGAAGCTGAACAAAGGAAGGTCACCTTGGTGGAGGAATCAAAGAAGGTTGCACAGCCATCTGTTGACTTGGGCAAAGAAGCAGATCGATTGGCCAGCGAAGCACAGAGGCAGCGTCAACTTGCAATGGACCTTGAACGCCGCATAAACTCTCTTCGCACTGGAAAGCCGATCCAAGAAGCTCAGGAAAAGGAAGCTGAGGCTCAGAGGGCTCGCGCTGAAGTGAGTGATCTGGAGAAGAGGGCCCATGGTGAGGAGGAAGATGCACGTCGTAAGCAACAAGAAGCTGACAAGGCTATGCGACTTGCCAAAGAAAGGATTGCCCAGGCTGATGAGATTGCTAAACAATACTGGAAAATCCGCGACGAAGCAAAAGCCATGGAAGAACATGCTAAGACATTGGCAGCTGAGGCAAAGGGCGAGGCTAAGGATGTTGAAAAGATGAGGGTCAGTGTGGACAGGTTGGAAAAGAAGGCCGAGAAGATGGAGTATGAGGCTGAAAAGGCTTTGAGGCGCAAGGCTGAGCTTGAAGCCCAGGCCCAAAGTTTGGAAAGTGAACGTGTCCAAGCTGTCAGAAAGGCTGATGAGCTTGCTGCTGCAGCAGACCAGCGCAGACAGGCAGCTAATGCTAAGGAACTCGAAGCTAAACGTGTTTTGAAGGAGGTTGAAACCATCAAGCCAGAGGGCCCAGATGAGGAGCTCGTAAGAAGACTCGCCAGTGCCCGCAACGCTGTCGATGCAGCCACTGCTGAGCGTGAAGCCGCCGAGAGGGAAGTGGAAAACCTCAAAGAAATTCGTAGAACAACTGAGATGGAAATGAATAAGAGGGCAGGAAACCTCCGCTCCATGCAAGAAGCTGCAGAGAAGGAAAGACGCCTCCATGAAGAACACTGGGAGAAGGCCAAGCAACATGGAGATGCTGCCAAAAGCTCAACCAATGCTACTACAGAGCATCGCATCGAGCAAAGAAGTGGTGAGTACAGGAAGGAGGAAACTACCTCCAGCAGTAGCAGTCAGATGAAGGAGGAGAAAAGAACTGAGCTCCAGAGCGGTGAGCTGCCAAAGCCTCCCACTGACACCAAGGCAGGAAATGTTCAGCTCCCAGTGAAAGAGAGTAAAGAAGAGTACCAAACAGCAGAGAAAGAGAAAATGTCATCATCCTCTTCATGAGTGCGATAATTAATGGTTGTTTGATTTTTGCGTTGTGTAAAGTTGTCTGCTGATCGTTTGCATACATGAGCGGATCTCATCTCTCATTGTTGTAGTTATTGTTGTTGTTGTTGTTGTTGTTGTTGTTGTTGTTGTTGTTGTTGTTGTTGTTGTTGTTGTTGTTGTTGTTGTTGTTGTTGTTGTTGTTGTTGTTGTTGTTGTTGTTGTTGTTGTTGTTGTTGTTGTTGTTGGACCCACACAAATTCTTCACTGTACGCACTGTCATCTGATTGTACCGGGACAAACCCCGATCCACAGCTCTCACTACAAGTGTACACAGCAATCATCCCCCAATCTGGTGCTGTGGCATCCAATGGGTCAGCTCCAAGATAATTTATAAGCTGAGGCATCACTTGAAATTCAAAGTGGCGGGGGGAGCCACATTTAGGGCACTCTGGGATGTCTGTGGGGCTGGGAATATTCTTACTGCTGGGCCAGATTGGAACGGCGTTTGGTTGAAAACAATATCGCAGGCACTGTCCTGGCTCTTGAGATATTCTAGCTGCAAAGGATGCAAAGTGTTTCTGTTCAGCAGTCACTGCTTCCTCTATCGAATCCATCACCGACTCTGGTAACTCCTCCTCATCCAGTTCCCCTTCATCCACTATGTGTGCTTTATACTGAGCTAGTAAGGACTGTAATTTTTTCTCTGACGCTGCTGTTCTGTAAGGTTGCGACTGTGTTGCAGCTCCTTCCTGTTCAGGCTCAACCACAAGCTCGCTCTCTGGGAATAGCAAAGGGAGATCTGACGTGTTCCCGGCACCATCCAGGACACCGAGTTCCTCACCGCTCTCCATAGTGAAACCATCTCCATATGCTGCCTCCACTTTCCATGGATCCCTTGAAAGTGCTAATGCTGTGCTTTCTTCTGTCATTCTAGGAGGTTGATCTTGGGATTTGGGCAAGGGTTCAGGAGGGTAATATGGGTTTGCTCGTGGAAGTTGACATCGAAAGGCCTTGACGGCACCTGGCTGTGCCAGGGAATCGCCCTGTGGCGATACAAACACAAAGATTGCTCTATGGAATGAAGCATCCTTATCGTCCACTGGTGCATATACCTGTAATAAGAAGCTCAAGTGCTTTCTGGAAATGGGGCACACTAACTGGTCTGGAGTTGGAAGGTGTAAGGGATCCAGCCAAGCAGGGCGGCCCCCAACTTTGCTGGGAAAACGGTGCCTTAATAAGTCCGTCTTCCTTAGTGGTGGTTCCACAAATCCTAACAGCCAACCTAGGCCAGCTTCATCTTCTGACGAAGAGTCTGGGTCGTTCTCCTTGCGAGGAGACATCCCGCTGAAGATTATTTAAGGTCGCTGTCTGATTACAGAAAATTGACGCAGTAGAAAAAGCATATAAGACATTAGTAGACAATTGTACTCAATGAAAATACAGAAAAACTTGGAACTCTACGCATGCAGTGTGGCCGACCATACCGGTCTCTGATTGGTAGTCGGAGGCCCAGTGTAATTAAAAAACAACCATGCTTTATTCATTCTTGGTCGTCTAAAACCTTTCTAAAAGCTTCTCTTAATACCTCTATCTCTTGTGCTTGCTGAATACTATATTTCTTGTTGCTATACTGACTTCCAATGACCAAGTAAGGCACCCCTTCCAAACCCAACTCATGCTTTGCATAGATATCTTCATTCACAACAGTCTCTGCAATACTTCCCCTTCCATGCAAAGCCGACTCCAGCTCCGCTAGTGGTAGGTCCAGCTGTGTTGCAATTTCCTTTAGTGTGCTCAGTAAACTGATGTTTTTACCTTGCTCATAAGTTGCGTCATACAGTGCATCATAAGCGGCACCAGCTTTGTTATACTTCTTGGCTAAGCTCAACAAAACAAATGGAGGAAGAGAGTTAGGGATCCAGACCCAGTTGCGGACAAGACCAACCTTGTTTGCAGCATTCATCAGCATTTCCTCCATTGGTTGCCATTTACTGTAGTCTCCAATGGTCCTGTTCATAAATTCCTCGACCTTCTCGCCTTTCTTGGCTATCGACGGGTGAAGAAAATACGTCTTGAATTCCAAACTCACATCCACCGTCCCTTGTAACTCGGAGATTGCCTTGTCTATCCGTTTCTTGAAGAGATAACACCACGGGCATGCTAGGTCTGACCAAACGGTAATTTCTATACTCGGTTTATGTATAACATCTTCGTCCATACTCAGGACGAGGTAATGGATGCAATCACTCAATCACTCAATCGATCAATCAATCAATGCAACACCCTTTTACTTTGAAGTATGCAACAATGGTGGGAATTAGAATAGTCTAACAAAGTTTCGACAACGATTACAATTTGCCAGAACTTTATCAAAAAGGAGAGAGGCGAAGGGGCAGCAGTACCTTCCATCATATTCATATAGAGATGGTTTCCACCTCAGGAGCCCTGCCCTGCTGCTCCAAAAACGTCTCCTCCATATCTCGCTCAGCCTCAATCTGCTTCTTCTCCATTTCTACTTCTTTTTCCAACTCTTCTGCCTGTTTACACAACTTCTCGGCATTCTCAGCAGAAACCTGAGCTTCATAAAGTTTCCTTTGGAGTTTCTGAATCACCACATCTGCCTGTGCCTGTGCTCGCTTGATGCCTACCTCAGCTGCAGCGGCCTCTCTTAAATGTACCTGACGCTCTCTGGTAGGCTCTGTTGCTCCCACAACAATGTCCAGGGCTCGACCTTGGGCATCCTTGGCTTGTCTCTCAAGCTTATCAGCAAGCCGCAGATGTTCTTCGACCTCCGAATACTTTTGTTGCGCAAGACTCGCCGGTTCCTCGACTTCTACGGCGGCTGCCTTGCTTCTGTGTCTGGCTAGCTCAGCATCCTCCTTCAACTGGGTCAGTCTGAGTATCATATGAGCTATTTTAGACTGCCGAGTGGTAATTATTCTGTTCCAGTCATCCCCCTCACTTCTGCTTTTGCCCATCTCCAAATGGGCCCACTCAATTTCCTCCTCCAGCTGACGGATCCTGTGAGACAGACGTCCAATCTCCTTTTGACATGTTGTAATGTACTCTGGAAGTCCTTTCGTTTCTAAGATCTTCATTTTGTGTTTCATCTGTTCAAGCTCTGTCTTTGCCTTCTGCAACTGATAAGAAACTGACTCTGCCTCCCGCAACTTGTCCACGCTGAGTCCTGCCATGTCTTTGCTCTCCTGAACGAGAGCTTTGGCACGCCGCTCCAACACCTCGGCATGAAACCTTATGTCTGAAGCCAACTGGCGCTCCTGTATGACCTCTGCATCTAGCTCCTCAGCTGTGCGAGCCGGTTCCCTAGCCTCTTCAACGATGCTGCGGCGCCTTTTCTCAGCTTGTTCCGCTTCTGAGTAGCCCTTCCACTCAGTGTGTTGCACCCTCTCTTTAAACACGACAGCCTTGTCCACCCGGGATTGCTCCTTTCGAGCCTCGGATATGAGAGAGGCAGACTCTTCTTCAAGGTGCTGAGCTTCCTTCCGGAGTTCCTCGATTTCGTGTTGCTTTTTCTCCAAGGCTTGCTCCTTTTCTTCAGCTATAAGTGCATGCTTCATTGCTCCCATTTCCAGCACTTCAGCTCCGCTGACCAGAGCTACCTCATGATCGGGGCGTACATCAACTTCCTTCATACCAGCTCTCCCTTCGGAAGGAGCACCGCCACCCATTCTTTGCACTTTGATTCGTTCTCCTTGGATGGGTGAAGGTGGACGTCCTACCTCGCTTTCTTTTTCTTTTTCTTTCAGGGAAGCGCCACCAATGGGGGTAGCCCCAGCCGCTAGCAACCTCTCTTTGGCATGGTCAGCAGGACTTCCGACTTCTTCACCAATGGTCAGAGCGTGCGACCTCGGACTTTTGCTTTCTGGCTCCATACTAGTACTACCGGGCAGAGCTGTTCTTTCCTCTTCTGACATTGAGTAAGCGGGCCGTTCTACACCAGCTTCGACTTCTTGTGGTTTGAGGAGGCGCTGGGCTTGAACAGGAGCCCCTCTTTCGGCTGTTGGGGCAGTAGGTGCCATATGTTCATCTTCCCTACGTGGAGTCATTACCTGAGGTGCTGTCTTTTCCTCCTCTTCATAAGCTGGGTTTGCGTGGCTTGTCGTAATCTCGTGTTGCTCATCGTCCTTCTTGCCCCCCAGACCAACGGCTTGTTTAATGCTTGAAAATATGCCTGTGCGCTGTTCAGTGTGTTGCGTTTCCATACTGTTGCTTCTTATTACATTCCAAATGCAAGGCGAGGTAAACCGAGAGAGTGGAGCTATCTACGTATGCCAGGTATGGAATCCAAGGACAGTGGAGACTCTCCTTCACCGCAGCTTCAGTGCAACCGACATCTTGCACAATCGAGGAAAACCCTTTGTTCACTGAAAGGGTAGGGCGCCGTCAAGGCAGAGACCTCCCAATTATATCTGCTGGTGAATAGTTTGGGCACTTTTGAATTTCGCTACTCGGCATTCCGGATTTCAGTCGGCCAGGGAGTTCCTCAGGTCTGCTGAAGATCTGCCTGCTGTCTTTGGGAAGGGCCAGTAATACTGGACACCAACCCAGGCTGAGGAACCCCGTGTATTGTGTTGTTTGACAATATTACGTATTAATTTTGAGAATAGCTTATAAACTTGGACATCAGAGCCGTATGCTTGGGAAAGTAGCCAGAGGGGCTCCTACCAGCTGGCCTAGTACAAGTGCCTGTTGGGGTCTTCAGCCCAAGCTGCGGCCCAAAGTGAAACGACGCGTAATCTCTCCATGGCGTCGTTGCGAACCATTATTCCATTAAAAGATTTAGCCTTTTCTTCCGAGCTTTTACTTTTCAAGTCCACAACTTACCATGAAATCTTTTGCTCCCATTCTCATCTTTGCCATTTGTGCGACTTTGGCGTCTACTGCTCTTTCTCAGGCCAACCCTAAGGCCCCTGAAGGTGCGTTCAGTTCGCAGCAAACAAAATTATTAGCAGTTCGCAGCTATAGCACTCTCTTATCATGCAGTGAAATGCGCGGCACCCGATTACAACAATGAGTTCTCCGTTGCATTTGACGATTTGCTTGAACAGTATGTCCTGGACGGTATCAAGCTTGAAAAATGTCAGGTACTAAAGATTTTGGAGGTGAGTAGAGCTTTTTTTACTTTATTGACCTGTCTTTCCCTTCCTATGGCACTGCATAACTTGAGCGTACCCTGCCCCCTGTTTCTTGCTGACCACTGACAATACAAATAATTGCAGACGGATGTGGATGCCAAATGCAAGTACGATGAGAGCAACCCAAAGCAACAGCCACCCAAAAAACCTCTTCTTAGAGGTCTCCCAGGTGGTGCAGAGTTTCAGTCATGGTATGCAAATTTCAAAGGCTATGGTATTTTGCGTTGCGCAGACGGTGGTGTCATCTCTGATATAGATGTCAAGATCCTTTGAGTTGCGCTTGAGAAGTAACTTTTTGGGGGGCATTCATATTGATGGTGATGCATTTGTTATCACCCTGAGCTGCAGAGGCTCCATCAATTCTTATTGCTGATATACTAGAGCTGTTACTCACCTCTATATAGTGTTTGGTGGTTGATTTTAAGTAAGGTTTGCTAAAAGACACATGCATTGATTAGGATGAGTGTCAACTTACACTGTGTGATCAAATTAAATCACCCCTTATGCGAGTATCTTTTCAAAACATCCAGTGCCACTCACTTGTCGATCGAAGAGCATTCAAACACATTAAGAAAGGCTTTACTCAGGGAATTTTAACCGTTGCAACCAAGGACTTGGCCATAAAGACGATCGTTTAATGTATTCTAAATGCCTGTGTAGACGATACTGGTTCACACACGTTCCGGTGATAGCGGAAATACATACGATAGTGGAGGCCTGACAGATTTGTTTGGAATGTGGTTCGACGCATATATTTTCTAGGTTAATAGTCTCAACACACCACGTTTAGGAAACCCTGAGTCGTCCTCAAGGCTGCTGCAAAAGATGAGAACACCATCAGTGGCACAAACCTCAGCCCCGTGTTTTGATGTGAAAAATTGAACCCTTAATGATTACTTTCTCGATGAACATTAAATTTGGTTGCTAATGTGCCAGAATAACGTTCATGTTTAGGCCAGCAGCCGTTGATAGCTGTCACACGTCTAGCTTAGAAAACACATATACGCGGCCAGAAGAGCCCAAGCACCTTTATTTGGACTAACTCGGAAAATCAAAGTCCGTAAAGCTTGAAACACATTCATAGAAAAGAAATATCAGCACGGGAAGGGTCACGATGGTGTCCACGAAGATTGTTATTTTTGCGTTCATCCTATCAGTGGGGCTGGTGACTGCCCAATATCAAGACGTAAGCTAACATTAAATGGAGTATACAATCAATCAACAGCTAAGAGGTCCCCTATCGACGCGTTTTGTAGGACTTCTTCTTTGATGACGATTCGCAAAACCAAATCCTCTTTGAGGAGATTTCCCAACAGCAAGAGGGTTTCTTTGTCGACACCGGCAACAAGACAGATAACGTGAGCCCAAGCCTTTCGCCGCCACAGTCGCCCCAGATTCCAAGTCCAATCCCAAAGCCCCCCAGCTCTGCTCTCCATCCACCGGCCACCGTCTACACAGTGTTGGCAGTTTGCGGTGCATTGATCAGTGCTGCAATCTTGTAGGAGATATATCACTTTAATTACTTGCAGAGTTATAGAATGATGCGCATGATATGGGCCTGCCTGATGAATCTACTTTTTCCCAATCAACTTCTGTTTCCCTATACGCTCCTCTTATCTTCAACTCTACTATCATCATTGCCAGCTTTGCGCCCACCACTGTTTGTGTCAGCAAACCATTGAACCTAGGGAATAAGTTCTTCTCATAAACATTTTCCTTGTAAAGCTACTCGAGGTACTTAAATTAACGTTTGTCTGCATGCTCCCTATCTGTTGCAGTCTCCTAGCATAGCGCTGCCTTGTTCCTCGAAGCAGCCTCAGGAATGGCCATCACACTCCCATCGACTATTCTATGGCGTTCTTAAAGCGGGTATGAGCCCCCCGCGAAGTAGTGGTCCTTATAGAGTCTGGAGAATACCCAGATGGGACCGGGGTATTTGGGTTCCTACCAGCTGGCGTGGCACAAGTGTCTGTTGGACAGGCCATAGCGGCCCAAAGTGGAGCGACGCGTTATCTCTCCGTGGCGTCGTGCCCACTGAGTATTCCATTAAAAGATTTAGCCTTTCCTTCCGAGTTGTTTCTTTCTAAGTCAGCAAATCATCATGAATTTTTTTGCGCACGCTCTCCTCTTCGCCATTTGTGCGACCTTGGCATCTACCACTCTTTCTCAGGCCATCCCTCCAGGTAATTCTCTATTCTCTTCTGTGATAGCTGGAGTTGTAATTTTACATGCCAGCTATTGTACCAACCGACATCACTTCAGTGAGAGCTCTCATCACTAACCTGAACAGACACATCATTATTCTTTGCAAAAGTAACACTCAACTCCCATGCAGCAAAATGTGCCGAACCTGATTTTAATAATGAGAAGTCCATTGAATTCGGTGTGCTGAGGGAGCAGTACGTCCTTGACGGCATTCTTCTTGAGAAGTGCGCAGTACTCAAGCTTCTAGAAGTAAGTTCGATACGGCGAATATAATCATTGTCAATGGGAAGATAACGAGTTGGGACCTAGGCCTTGTCCCGAATGACATCATAACCTTTGGCAAGCAGCGATCCTGAGCTCAGCCTCTGCATTGTGCATACTTCAAACTGACCGCTTTCCTCCCTCTCTTTTTGCAGACTGATCCAGAAGCCAAGTGCAAATGTAAGTTGAACGAGCATTTTACATGGTTAATGCTTAATTGGGTACCAGCACCCCGGATGATAAGTCACTCAATATAGCTGTTGCTAAGACATTCCTACTCCACCACCGCAGACAACGAGGCCGACCTCAGACAGCAGCCACCTAAATACAATTTGTTGAAGGGTCTTGCAGGCACTGCTGAGACCCAGTCATGGTATGCTCAGTATGCAGGTTATGGATACCTC
Source organism: Axilococcus clingmanii (assembly GCA_019693495.1). Classification (NCBI taxonomy): domain Eukaryota; kingdom Viridiplantae; phylum Chlorophyta; class Chlorophyceae; order Chlamydomonadales; family Chlorococcaceae; genus Axilococcus; species Axilococcus clingmanii. The sequence goes on from JAAMXV010000544.1 coordinate 47,735, forward strand.
AAATGCCAGGATGGTGACGAAGCATTTGATATCGACGTGAAAATCATATAAAGCTGGCCGCACTCTCAAGAATTCCATCCCAGATCCGTTGGTCTGCCTTTCTTCCTCTTCTTCAGTGTGTCTTGTTTGAGTCTAAGTTGTTTATTTGCATGAAGCCCTCTTTTCTAGGTGATGGTGCCAGCTTCTTGGTTGCCTTCCTTAAGAAAGAAATCACATGTAATGGAAAAAACACAGTATTGTTGATTTTGATGGGGTGAAATGAACTTATCATCTCTGTGCGTGACTCCCTTGTAAGTCCTACATACTAGATCTGTTCAACCAAGGCAAGTAGGCCCCTGAACAGAGTCGATGGTTGACATCGCAGCATCTGCCTCTTTCACTCCACTGCCCTCTTCTTCATCGAGGCAATCTTTTGTTTGATTGAAAGTTTGGGGGTTCCTTGGTCGCTCTCAATAGGAGGTCTGTTAGCTTGCTCTAGCTGAGGCGATTGAAACCTTCTCTCAACATGACCAGCATCTGCCCCAAAAATGGCATCAAAGGAAAAGTCGGGGCTTGTTGCCTCTGCAGGTTGCACTGCCAACCGGTGCTGTCTCTGAGGCTTGTCCAGCATCATAGGCTCCTGTCTATCAGCAAACTGCACCATTCTAGGGGGCACGGTTCTCTTTTCTGTGTATCCGCCAGCCGCACCTCTTTCCTTACAATGCCGTAGTTCAGCCTTCTCGACTTCTTCCTCGACATCAGCGGTAGCAGCACTAGGATGATTGACGGTCGCCTTTGTTGTTTGTCTGTGTCCCCCTGAAGTGCCTCCTCCTCCTATTCTAGTTGCCCTTCCTCTTCGCCCTCCACCCCTCACAACTTTTGCCGCAGCCGCTGTTTTTTCTCTGTCCTTGATCGGGCGTGTGGTTCCCATGGACTCATCCATTACACAGCGTTCCGCATCAAACGCTTTTTTTTCATCTTCTGTATATTCCAAGACATAGGGTGCATCTGAAACCCTCTGTTCCTCTTCAAAACACTCGTCAAGCCACGCTTTAGCCACCAAATGTAGTGTCTTATACTGGAAACCAAAATGAAGAGCTTTGAGCAAGCCTTTCCTGCCAGCGTGGCTGTGCGCCAAAAGATGAGACTGTAGATCAGAAAGCTTCAAAGGCGTATTACTTGGGCTGTCATCTTCATTTGGAATCCAGACAAGGTGGGTGACTGAGTCATCCACGATTTCCGAAACACTGCCCCCATGGAGCTGCATCTGGACTGCCAACAAAGCCTTCACCTCTTCCCCAGCAGCAACCTCAGCTTCTGCAGCTGCCTCTTGCAGTTTCAAACTCCTTGGACGTAAGAAGTGTGGTTCAGAAGCAGTGCTTCCTCTCTTTGGCGTTCTTTCTCCTGGCGGAGCAGACACGAACACTGCAGTGACTTCATTCATGTAGGAGAACCGGGTATCTAACAGTCCTGCCTTTCTCAACACTCCTTCCACATATCTTTTCAAAGAATCTACAGCCCTTTTCTCAGGGCCTTTGCCACTGGTGTCGATAGGAACATTTTCGAGTTCCGCCAGAGCTCTTCCAACTGCGAGAGGGTCGATCCGCTTGATGTCCATGTGCCGCTCTACGAGAGCTTTGACGTCTTCCAACTGGTTCTCTAATACGTACGAATCACCAAATTCATCGCATTCAGTCAGGACACTGCTCTTCTTTTTCTTCTGATATTTCAGACTTGGTTTCCCAATGTGAATGACATGTCGGGGTCTCACTGGAACCCATTTCCTCAGAGCATCAACCTCATCTAACCAGTCCAGAGCAATGACGTCATTCCCATTCTCCTGTTCTGCCAGCGTCCTGTTACTTGCCCTTGCAGCCAGCACATGAGTCACTTCGTCAGACATGTTGGCTGAGATTGACCCTCCCAGCCTTTTCACCAAAGAATATATATCTTCCACCGTTCGATGACTTTGACTGTCCCTGAAAGGTACAACCCAGAAGACCAATCCCCGCAACACATGGCTCTCCACTGGCACTTTGGAAGGCTCCCCCAACATACACGCCTCTGCTACTTGATTTGCCTTTCGTCTGGGTTGATGATGGTGATGAGGTGACTTTCTCTTTCTACTGCTGCTCCAACTCCCATTGACCTCGTCACCATCACCATCACCACCAAGCTGACCTTGAAGCGTGCCATACATACCCACTATTTCCGCAATAGATGTGCACTGATCAGCCGGTTTGTCATACCTAATAGCCTCTATACTGGGAAATCGAACACTGTAGGGACTGGCAAAGGTACTGCTTCTTATCAGTCTCAGATCTGCATGGATTTGTAGCACGACACTCTGCATAGGGTTCCTGATCCACACATCAGGTTTCTCACCACCCGAGACGACGTAGCACTGTGGAATGCAGACAGCACCCCCATTGGCAGAAGCATCGAGAAATCCTGCTCGTTCCTCTAATCTTCTATGCAGATAACCTCTCTCTTCATCCGTCATTCCGCTTCCCACTTGAGCAAAGGAAATCCAGCTGACGGGCTGATCGCACCCTGGCTGGGGGTTATCCACCAGGGCCACCAGGAAACTGGCAAAAGACTCTTGGGCGCTCGCCCCCCGCTTCCCCTTTCCCCAGCTTGCCCCGATGATGAGAGCATCTATGTCGGCATTTGTTATGTAGTCAGGCTTGATTTTCAGCCATGTACCGCTCTTGTCATTTCCTACCCATTGTGAGGAGAGCAACTTGAGCATGATGCCCTCTTCCTTCTTCTGCCGACTGCGTTCAATCGCAGCAGCTATCTCTTCCCGAGTCGTACACAGACTAGAGTACAAAATCGTGCCGTCTTCAGCAGCTGTATGTCCTGGCGGAAACACCGTCTCATTTGGAATAAGAGGGACTATTCTGCCGCACATCTGCGTCTTCCTATCGGAAGCTGGGTCGCTCAGTAGCCTCACCTGTCTTGACGGTGACGATGCGATCCTCTTCAGCACTTTATATCGCTCTTCAAGGGGATACCCAGTCTGTTGCTTCCCGTCGAGATACAATATGTCAAAAGCCACATAAACCAGTTCCAAGTCTTTCACCTGGAGCTGGTCGTTACCTTCGGCATACCTCAGGGCATTGCCCTCCCAATCCGTCAGCTCGATGGTCTCCTGGGGCGCCTTGCCATCCCATGCAGCATTGGCTGCTCCTTTGAGAGTCCCAAACTCTTCGAACTTGTTGCGGGCCTTATTGTATACTATCAGCTCTCCATCCAAAATTGCCGTCTTGCAATCTATCAGTTGAGTGAACAATGTATCCATGACGCAGTAATGAGACCGTAATGCATGGTCAATGGCTCGCCTGCTAAAATAGCAAATGCTGCCATCCTCTTTCAAGTGAACCTGTATCCGCTCCCCGTCGACTTTCGTTTCTATCACAAAGTTGAAGTCAGACTGGCCACCACCACCAACCATCTCTTTGTGCTTCTTTTCCAGCCTTTTGAATGCATCTTCTGCTGAAAGAGTGCGCACTGCCAGTTGAGGACGTGCAACATAGCCGGGACGGATGTCGCCTTGGTGCCTCTTTGAGGGATCCACCAACTCATTGAAAACTTTCCTGAGCGACATGCCACTATTGTCAAAGACCTCTTGTGCATCTGGATGCCATGTTTTCAGGATCTTAGTTTCAGATGTTCCTAATTTCAGTCGTTCGCCCAGGATGATCTGGGCGATCCAGTACATCTGACGGGGCGTTGTATGATTGAACAACCACCGAATTACGTTGGCTTGCTGCTGTATGCTTCCGGCCTTTGATGAAAGCTCGTCAAGTTTGTCATTGAGTTGGCTGACTTTAAGACTTTTGGCCATTTCTGAATCATCTCTGAGAGAGCAAAAGCTCTTGAACAATATGTCTTTCATGGCATCGGCATACTGGCCAGCGAAACCTCCTTTAGAGGGGCTGCCTTTGGCCTGAGGAATTCGCCACAGCTTTGCCTGCTTTGCTTGTGGACTTTCTTTTTGGTCTAAGGAGAGAGCTTTTATGAAGGCATCTGTAAGTTTACTATGCTTCAGCCTGTAATTGCTCCTTTCATTGTCCAGGTGCGGAAGTATTAATCGGAACACCGAGAACGCATCGTTGCTCTCTCGGACTATGTTCTTCTCATAGAAGGTTTCCAGTATTTTTTGGCGAGTTTTGTAGTCTTTGCTGTTCTTGAGAAACTCGAAGAATTTGACAAGAGTGTCGAAACTCAGTTCGCTGGGTTTCAACATGTGCTAAGTAATCCTAAGATTAGTTGAGGACGCAGTTACTGTAAAGGCGTATAGACTGAAGGTCCATTTTTCTGTGATTCTTCTTAGGACTGCATTAAGAAATGCCGAACCCTTAGAGGTGCTGGGTTATTTTACATACATAGAGCGACCTCTCCCTCAGAAGGACTCTTATTATTCAGAGCAGATGGTTGCCAGTACCTCTGAGAACTCATCTCTGCACTGTGACAGCATCTCAAGCCTCTGCTGAAATCGCCTCCTATCTTCTTCTAACTTTTCCACATCCTTGGGAGAAATGAATTGCGACAAGAATTCGTCATCGTTGGCAGATGCGAGCTGAATGCTGAGGTGAGTGCACAGCTTGGCAGCCGTCATGGGCTCAATGAAACATGTTGTCAATGTCAAGGGAACTGCTGCGTCTCTATTCAGAGCCTCCTTCATTCTCTGAAAACACACTTTTGCATCACTATACACTGTTTCTGTAGACTTTGTTGATATCATCAATGCATTGACCCTCTTATGACCTTCAATCTTATTGACAGGTTTCAGCGGCTTGCTGCTGACCGTGTTTGCATCTGGCGTTGGTGTCTCAGGCAGGGCCATTTTCGTTGGAGAGAAAGGAGGGTGTGATCCAGTCTCTCTGACTCCATTCTCAACATCTTGTTGATCGCATATGCCTGGAGCGGCAGCAGCCCCAAGGGCACTTGTAACCAAGTTTAGATGGTGCTTGACAAGTTCAGTTGAGCGCTGTTCAGTGTTGGAAACAAAGTCATTGAAGACAGAGCGAAGCTTGGCTTGGAACAAGAGCATATGTTCCATTGTGTGCTGTTGAGTAACAGCATCTCTCTGCTCCGCAATGTAGAAGCTGTGTCTAATAATAGCTGCCAGCCTGGCGCACAGTCCCTGCAGAAGTGCTAGCACACTCTCTCGCAGCGTGCAGCGTGCCAGGTGTGAGGCAGCAATCTTGAGATCGTGGCCAGATTGCGAACCTAATACCAAGTTGACTAATTGGTCTTGCTGAATCGGAGGAAATTCCAGGGAAGCAATGACTTCTTGGAACTCGATGAGGCAGCGCTCCACCGCAGCCCTGCCGGCGAGTTTAAGTGGTGCATACCCTTCGCTTGATCCTTCACAGCCTGGCCATGTTGAAATGTTGCTCCATTTCTCTCTTTCTTCACCAGATGTGAGACCATACGCAGCTACATCAACCAAAATACATCCTTTCAAAAGATCCTGCAGTGATGAGGTAGTATTGGATATATGCGTGAGGGCAGCTTTTCTAAGGCTGGCAAGATCTGTGAGATCTCTAAGCTTCTTATCAGCCGTCTCATACTCGCGCTTTGCTTCATCACATCGCTTCTGCAGAAGATGAAGGATACCAGGCGCTGCACCTTTGTAACGAGTGTTCAATTCATCTTCCAGATGCCTTTTTAAATTGCTGATGCCTATGAAGGAACCAAAAGTCATGTTGTCAAAGCCACCCTTTATCCTTCCATGAAGCTGTGTCAATATATCTTTATCCAGATCTTGCATTGCCTTGCGCCATTCAGCAGAGGAAGTCCGATAGACATCGGAATCTTTTGGAAGGGCGATGAAGAATGGACTCACAGTCGGAGGGAGATATCCACTGGCACTCAGATATTTATCGACCTCCCATCGCTCATTCAGTTCTTTCAAGCGGTTGTCAAACTTACTAGAGACAATGACCGTCCTTGAGAAACTTGGATCTAACTTTTCCTTAATAATGTCCAGCCAAAGGGATGAAGCCCATTCTACTGAGCTCTGTTGCACAAAGAGAAGAAGGCGGTGCTGAGGTTGGCAAATGTCCAAGACCATGGCTCTTATGTCGTCAGGGGTCGACTCATCTTGACCTGCTCCTGCTTTGAGAATGAACCCTGGCATGTCGTATATTGTCAGATTTGGAGAGTGTGCATACTCGCATCTGAGAATGATGGGAATGGAGCTGACGGACTTGTTGAGTTGAGAGAGTTGCCGATCTGTTCGCTCCTTCAGAAGGTGGGATACCTCCTTGACTGAAAGAGGAAGTCCGAATTCCACTGAATTTTCATTTTGGAGTCGACATATCGGCTCTATAGCTCCAGGGGAATGCCTGATTTGCACGATGAGAGGCCTTCGAGTTCCAATCTCCGAGTTTGTAAGGTTGAATTTGAACCCCAGGAAGGCTTCCAGAAGAGAAGATTTCCCATCTGATTGACCGCCTATTGCTACGATTTCAGGAACAGGTAAAGACTCGCCGAAGGCAACTGCAGCTGCCTGCAGTCTATTATAGGCTAGCGATCGAACAGCGGAAGTATCCTTACAAGAATCGCTTCGTCGAGTTGTAGTCATGATGTTTAGTAGACTCAAAGAATTAGAATTATACATGAAACGCACAAATATCCTGAGGAAATTAGAAAACTGTCTTGTTCGAGTATCGAAAATTGTGCGCATGCTTGGTCAGCATTCAGTCCTCCTCCAGCAGTCTCAATGCCAAAGCTGCATCACTCCCAACTCCAGGCTCTTCTATATCTACAACGACTTCAGGAATTGGCAGCCCATCTCTAACACAAAGCAAAGCTTGCTCCTTCATCTTTGCTTCTATCATAACATCAACATCTTTTTCAAGTCCATGAAGGTATATGGGCCCTTTCACAAAATCTGAATGCGCATGAGGCTTCCTGCCCAATTGGCTCTCGCTCCAATGAACAACAGGCCGAACTCCAGCTGGCCATGTCTTCAATGCCGCTTTGAATGCCTCTTCCTCTGTTAAGTCGCCTGGACAGAACTTGTGATGATGAAAATCAAAGACAAGAGGAATGCCAATGAGTTCATGCAGTTTCAACAAATCTTGCAGGCTGAAGGAAGTTGGCACATCATCATTCTCTACAGTCATCCTTTTCTGAGCATTCAGTGACAATCTTTTGAAGTTTGTAGCCCACCTCTGGATGGCACTGTCTTTGTCTCCGTACACACCTCCGATATGAATGTTGATCTTATTCCACGGACTGGGCTCATACCCCATGAGATCTAAGATCTGAGAGTGGCCCTCTAATTCACTGATACTCTTCTGTACAAGGGCTTCATCAGGTGCAGCTAATTTGACCAAATGACTGGGATGAAAAGTCACCCTCTGATCGTGCGCCCTAGCCAATTCTCCTGCAAATGCCAAAGCCGATTTGATTTCCTCAAACTGTGGAAGATCAGCAGCATTGAATGTGCCCATCCAAGGCCATACAACTGAAGACATTCTGAAAAATCTAATGCCATGCTCTGCATTCCATTGAATGAGTCTGGCCAAGTCTTGGCTGTTTGCTAAGCACAGCTGTCCCAGGTACTCTAATCCTTTAGTCTCTAAAGTTCGTTTTATTAAATCTCTGCTGCTAAATACTGGTGGCTTGAGAGCCCTTAGAATTGTGTTCAGACATGCATAGCCTAAATTGGGGACGGGAAGGGGCGGTGGAGTTTTGGAAAGGTTCAGTTCGGCTATAAATCCAGGGGTCGACCAGGGGTCCCGACAAGGAAGGGGGTCTGGCTCTCGCTTGCGTGATTTTTTCTTGGCTACAACAATCGTAGTTTCGCTCTCTTCAAATTCAGTGGAGGTGCTCATTCTTTCAACCTTTTGAAGTGCTGTCAGCTCCACATGCTCCTCTATCAGTGCCGCAGTGTCAGTCACTCCAGCTGTGGAGATGCAACGTTTGCTGGCTTTTACTCCAGGAGCAGGAGTTTTAGGTCCCTCTGTAGTTTTGGCAGTAATTTGGTTCCGCCGGCCCATCGTAAACTTCGAAACTCTGTTGGAGCTTTGAATCTGAAGATGTAACCGTGTGATCCGTAAGTATCTGAGTGGCTGCAGCGCTGGCAATAAATTCAAAAATTGTATCATATCTAATCAATAAATGTGTATGGGTTTGGTCAAGTAACTCCGTATCATTGAGGAACAGCCATTCACTAGCAGTTTCAAAAATTGTGGACCAGGCGGCAAAGTGAAGCTGGCGTGTGCCCGCACCAAATTGCAAAGATTATTGTATTATCTTTACCTTGCAAAGTATAGGTCACAATTTAACACCTTAGCCTAAACTAAATACAAAGTTTGTGGCAGAACGAACCTGGGCATGGCGAAGCTTGATAGCGCCTCTAGTCTATGTTTTTCATCATTGAAAGGTCCTTTAACTCCTTGTTTAGATCACGAAGATCGTTCCGCGTTAGATAAACCTGCTCCCAAGTCATTGATTGAGGAATTTAAAAATATATCCCTGTTGCCGCCAAGAAACGAAACCCCTCTACGACATGATAATGGAGTCATTTTAACTGATTCACCAACTAGGATGACAAGCAGTGCCACAGATTCTGAAGAAAGCATAGAGATGCGAGAAGTTCCTTGTGATGAAGATGAGCCCATTCTTCAACACAATCCAGAACGCTTTTGCCTGCTTCCTATCAAGTACGTATTGGAAATCCAAAGGGGTTTCTTGAATTCTGCGCATATCATTTCATACCGCCGAAAATTTGCGAGTACTTCTCACCTCAGGCCTCCCTCCCGACTGACTGCAGACACGATGTAGCTTATGAATTTTACAAGAAAGCTCAAGCCAGTTTCTGGACAGTGGAAGAGGTAGATCTCAGCCAGGACATAAGAGACTGGCTGAAACTAACATATGATGAGAAACACTTTATTAGTTATGTGCTAGCATTCTTTGCAGCTTCGGATGGCATCGTCCTTGAGAACTTAGCTGTGCGCTTCATGCAAGGTAAGGTCCTCCAGCCTCCAGGATTAAACTTTTTGTACACCTTGGAGATCTAAAGAGCAGTTATAACAATTGCACTGAAGACATTTTCTGCAATTATGAGAGGCTACTTATCCATCTGTGTTCCTCTATAAAACTCATCCCTTGTTATTTTTTCAATCAAATATTGCAGAAGTACAATTACCGGAGGCAAGAGCATTTTACGGTTTCCAAGCAGCCATAGAGAATGTCCATTCTGAGATGTACGGTCTTCTCTTAGAAGCTTACATTAGGGATAACAAGCAACGAGACCATTTATTCAGGGCGGTTGAAACCATCCCCTGTGTAGAAAAGAAGGCTCTGTGGGCCATCAAGTGGATAGATTCAGCAACTTGCTTTGCAGAAAGATTGGTGGCATTTGCATGTGTCGAGGGTATATTCTTTAGTGGCTCGTTTTGTGCTATTTACTGGTTGAAGAAACGGCACCTCATGCCTGGTCTCACGTTTTCAAATGAATTGATATCTAGAGATGAGGGTCTACATACCGATTTTGCATGCCATTTATATGAATTATTAGAGCGTAAATTGCCACAAATTAAAGTGCATCAGATTGTGAACGAGGCTGTGGAGCTAGAGAGAGAGTTCTGTTGTGAGGCCCTGTCTTGTGCATTGGTTGGTATGAATGCTGACCTGATGGCGGTTTATATTGAATTTGTTGCTGATAGGCTGCTGGTAGAACTCGGATATGATAGACTGTATAATGTTCAAAATCCATTCGACTGGATGCACATGATTTCATTACAAGGGAAGACCAATTTTTTCGAAAGGAGGGTGGGAGAGTATCAAAGAGCTGGGGTGATGCAGAGCGCCTCGGGCAATAAGAATCAGTTTGAACATGTCTTCAGTCTGAACGAAGATTTCTAGACTTAATTAAATGTTTAAAGGTTATTCAGTGTAAGAAGTTTACTCGTATGCACCCTGCGTCAGAGGAACGTCGTAGATCACATGATCTTGACAGCACCGTTGCACATAAAACCCATAGATAAGGGTGCGGTTCATAGAATATGTTCTGGTCAGGTTATTCTTGACCTTTCAGTAGCCGTTAAAGAGCTCGTGGAGAACGCTCTCGATGCTGGCGCCACCAACATAGAAGTCCGCTTGAAGGAGTATGGCAGCGAGCTCATCGAAGTAGCAGATAACGGTCATGGCGTTGCTCAAGAAAATTATGAGTCCTTGGCACTCAAACATTATACGTCTAAGCTTGTTACTTTTGAAGATTTGGAGGACATTTCGACCTTTGGCTTCAGGGGTGAGGCACTCTCATCTCTGAGCGCCGTCGCCGGTCACCTCGCAGTCGTAACACGCACCTGCGACGATGAGGAGGTAGGAATGAAGCTTGTGTTCGACAAACAAGGCCAATTGGTATCTAAGACCTCTATGGCACGGTCTATTGGAACGACAATAGCCGTCCGAAATCTCTTTGAACCTCTCCCTGTCAGGCTCAGAGAATTCAAGCGCAACTTGAAACGAGAATTTTCAAAACTCATCTCTCTTCTCCAAGCGTATGCATTGATACAAACAGGGAAGAGAATACTGTGTACCAATCAAACTAATGCTGGAGGTCGATCAACCATAATCAGCACTCAATCTTCCACACAATTGAAAGACAACATCGTTACTTTGTTTGGCAGAAAGACTGCAGAAGCCATGCAACCCCTGGACTACTCTAGTGATGAGTTTAGAATAGTAGGATATGTCTCTAAGGCAACGGCAGGGTGTGCCAGAACGGCGGCTGACAGACAATTCTTCTATGTAAATGGAAGACCTGTAGATCTCCCCAAAGCAGGCAAAGTACTCAATGAAACTTACAGGACGCTATCCTCGGCAGCTATAACAGCCAGCAGACCAATGGCTGTGATAGATTTTCAAGTGGCCAGAGATGCGTATGATGTCAATGTGACACCAGACAAGAGGAAAATCTTCTTGCATGAAGAAAAATTGATGTTGGAGCAATTTCAGACTGCTTTGCTGAAGCTTTGGGAACCTTCAAGAAATACGTATGGCGTGACACATGCTGTCGTTGACAAGAAAAGGAAACAGAATGAAGAGATTGCATCATTTGCTCAATTTGCTCATGCCACACAAGCACAGGACGAAGAAGACAGAGTAGGCATAAAAAATTCTGAGGAGGAGGAGGAGGAAGAGGAGGAGGACATGGCAACAGATTCACCCTCAGAAGGTGACCCTGTCAGTCTTGTTGACCAGCCAGCTACTACCACACAGCCACTCCAACAGCAGAAGCGGAAGATGCCCTTAGAAAGTTTTGCTTTGGTAGGAAAAGAAGCACTTCTAGATGCACCAGAAGAGCCACCAATCAAGCAACAGAAATCTATTCTCACTTTTGTTTGCTCCCAGAAGTGCGACAAGGGGCCTGAAATAATGGAGGTTGACGTTGCAGCCATTCCGTCCCCTTCACAGAAAGAGCATGTGCATCTATCTATGGCATCGACATTAGAGCACATTGCCCCAATTTCTCAGGAACTAATGCATGCTGACCCTTGGACAGCAGCTGAGGTGGAACATGAAGAAGAAATCGTAGCATTGGAGAGCATTGGAGACTATGCCTTAGGGACTGTGATTCCCAAAGCTGACTCTGTAGATGAGCGTCTGAGTGATGAGGAGTTGGTTGCTGCAGGGTCTGCAGAGAATGAGAGAGACAATGCATTATGCGATGATGGCGCAGAAGAAGAAGAAAAAGAAGAAGAAAAAGAAGAAGAGGCTCATTTGCCTCCCTCCTCACCGCATAGCAAGGACCTGGTACTTTGCACCAGCATCGATGAGATTCGGAGCCAAGTCATTGCCCGCAGAAGTACGAAAAGCGGTGACAGACAATCGTTGATGACCCTTAAATTTCATGCTGCATCGATTGCGGCACAATGTACTACTGGAGAGGAGGAGGAGGCAATAAAAGAATTAGAAAGGGTTTTTGCCAAGCAAGACTTTGCCAGGATGGAGGTCTTGGGTCAGTTCAACCTGGGCTTCATCGTAGCACGCTTGGGCAAGGATTTATTCATTATAGACCAGCATGCAAGTGATGAACGTACTAATTTTGAACGCCTCACTGAGGAGACTGTCTTAAATAGACAGCCGCTGCTTCACCCACAGAAATTAGACTTATCTCCTACTGAAGAACTGACAGTGAGGGAGCATGTACATGTGTTCAAGGCCAATGGCTTTGACTTCAAAGAGGATGACGAAGGAAAGTTAGTCCTTTCTGCAGTTCCTTTTAGTAAGAACATTACATTTGGAGCTGATGATGTGTCAGAGCTGATAGGGTTACTTGATACGGGGCACAGCGGACAGTCTGTGCGTCCTTCCAGAGTGAAAGCCATGCTGGCGTCGAGAGCCTGCCGATCGTCAATAATGATAGGCAAGGCGCTGAGTAAGTCAGCAATGAAGAAGATTTTGTTGAATTTATCCGTGTTGAAGACACCATGGTGTTGTGCTCATGGAAGACCGACCATGAGGCACTTGGCAGTACTTGACACCCGATGAACCTCCCCGAACAGTCCGAAGAAGCTGACGTGTTTTTTTGGAGGAATCAAGGGTCTCGTGGGATCTAAAGATGCGCATGTGCGACAAAGACGTGTTTCTGTTATTTAACTCATGAGGTTACGTGGTGGTGTAAATAGTATATATAAGAGCCCTGTGCTCCGCAGTTTAGGTCGCAGTAAGAAACTATGTTTTCATCGTACTTTGATTGTCCAATCTCACAATACTGAGTCAACGTTATTTCTAGAAGAGGCCCGGATGGCGAATCCACCCAACAGTAGTGTCAATACTGTGGTAAGTGGCTCTCAGAGAGGTCACCCCTTTCTGGTTGAATCGGATCAAGGTCAACTGACACCGCTCGGTCTCTGCCTATACGGCTGCAGACCCCCTCACATCGTATTTGTAATTTATTGGAAGCAGCAAGTCACTCTTCACCATGTATTGCTCTTGGAGGACATAGAGGCATGGGGAAAAACAACTGGCTTCAAGGAATCAGTCAATACCGTGAGAATACTATCATTTCCTTCATGCAAGCGGTGCAGAATGGAGCTTCCTTCGTGGAACTCGATGTGCAAATCACTAAAGATGGCCATGCAGTGATTTGGCACGATCATTATATTGTATATGGTACAGATTATGGAGAAACGCTGAGTTTCAAAATTTCTGATCTGACTTTGGCGCAGTGGAAAGCGCTGTCTCCCCTCCGAAATATGTTCCTGGGGGCTGACCAAGAGGAGGAGGATCTGATGATGCTTGCTGGAGCATCGCCTGAGTCTACTATATCAGTAAGTAGTTGGGATTCAAACATCAGTAATGCCTCTCTGATGAGGCAAGCGAGACATGATTTGCCAGCCATCCCAGGAGAGCCTACACTGCAGAGGTGGCAAGTCCATAAGGACGACCACCTTCCCACCTTGTCAGAAGTTCTCGAAGCACTTCCAGAGAAGACTGCAGTAGATATTGAGCTCAAGATGACAACCCCTCATACAATGCCAAGAACTCCACCTGAAGAAGTAGATCGAGTGGTAACTGCTGCTCTGGCTGCCGTTGAGAAAGCAAACTTTGACTGGCCGAGCAAAAGGGTCATCATATATTCTTCATTTGACCCAGATGTATGCTTAGAGTTGAAACAAAGAAGGCCACATTCTCAGGTTATGGTTCTCAGTGATGGAGGTGAGCATGAGTATGCCGACTTGAGAAGATCAAGTGTATCCGCTGCCATAGATTTTGCGTTTCAATCTGGCCTCCAGGGCTGCATATTTGAGACTGCGGCACTGGAAAGAGAGCCTGGTGCTGCGCAAAGAGCCATTGATCTAGGATTGAGAGTGATGACGTACGGAGTAGGGAATAATAATGTCTCTTGGGTCCTGTCACAGCAAGCTTTGGGAGTGCATGGAGTGATCGTCGATGATGTGTTTGGAGTCGCGTCTGGCCTCGGTTTCAAGTGAAAGAACTGTTTTCTTTATCAGGACTTAATTTATGTCTGCAAACTTTTGTTAATAATTTTTCTGTAATTCTTACAGCAAGCATTTGCGTGCATTGATGCGGATAAGTTCATTTGTTTTCTTCGATTCTGACGAAGAGTAGAACGAGGTCTCTAAAGTATGGGATTCAAGAAAATAAAAGGACCTGGAGCGGGTTTTGGGCTCGGTGTAGGATGTGGGTTTGGAATTGGTTACGGATTTGGAGGTAGTGGACTCGGAGTTGCACGGCTTGGTGTCGGAGGAGGTTGTGGGGTTGGAGGTAAGGCTGTCTTAGCGTGCTTGTCTGCATTTGAAAGTATTTAATTTACAATGCTTTACTATTGCAGTTGGTTTAGGATGGGGTTGGGGCATCGGAATAGGCACACAATACATTAACATGTCACCAGAATTTGCTGAAGGAAAGCAACATAGGCCTGGTCCCATTCAGCAGATCAAGTATGCCATAAAGCGGTTGACGAGCTTGACGCCAGCGTCTCCTAGTACGACGAGAGATCCCTGAATTGGAATCATGTCGCAGAGAGAAAGATAGATAACACTGCACAGCAGAAGAATTCCTAGGATGAGCTCAGCACTGGCAAGGACGGTGTGCTCCTTGAAGCAACAACAAACGACTAATTTATTATAGAAACATAGACAATGTTTCTTGAAAATTCAACTATAGATTGCGCTTGATTAAAATTCCCAACATGCCGCAGTATCATCGAGTCAAAGTCGCCAGTGACGTCGAGGTGAATGTCATCACATCTGGGGTCTTCGACAGTGACGAACTGAACGATAATGTAGTTCTCTTACTGCACGGATTTCCCGACACACATCATCTTTGGGATGCGCAGATTCCGTTCTTGGCCTCGAAGGGCTACAGCGTGATAGCTCCAGACTTGCCAGGTTTCGGTGACAGCTCCAAGCCCGTCGACATACATTTCTACTCCACCAATAATCTGGCTCGTATTTTACTCAAAGTGGTAGATCAACTGCTCAAAAATGAAAAAAATCGCGCATTTCATCTCGTGGGTCATGACTGGGGTGCAAGTCTATCATGGTCAATGGCGGCGGCATACCCCGATCGAGTGCGCTCTCTCACGGTTTTATCGGTTGGGGCGCCATGGACGATGTTTTATTTGGGTGGCATACGTCAGTGTCAACTGTCATGGTATATGCTGTATTTCCTCTCACCAAAAGCAGAGGAAGGGTTGAGAGACAATAATTGGGCATTCTTCAAAGCATTGTTCAACCATGAGTCTGAGGAGAGTATCGATCGCTATAGAGCACATGCTTCGTCGTCCCCCGAAGCTCTGTCAGCTATGCTCAGTATTTATAGAGCAAACATAGATCCCTCAATGTTTGCAACAACAGCGGTGGCCAACAGTAGAAGCATAAGAATTAGGCAGATACGATGCCCAGTGTTGGGTGTATGGAGCGACAAAGATGAAGCATTGACTGAAGAGCAAATGAAAGGGAGCGGTGCTCTGAGTGTGAAAGGTCTGTGGCGGTATGAGAAGATAGAAAACTGCAACCACTGGATACCCAGGAATGCGGCGGAGAGATTGAATGCTCTCTTGCTGGAGTTTTTACATGAAACTCAAATGTCAAAACTCTAAACCTGCAGCATTGCTTCCACGGCAGAATGCCAGGGAATGTCGGCATACATTTGGATGGCATCCAACATTGCAGCTACTTTGGTTGTGCTCCTTTTGATCCTTAATTTTTTCGGTAGGTGCTGCTGCATGCATTTTACTCCAACATCTCCAGTTGGCCATCTCTCGTGTAAGAGGGCAGGTCCTGCAGGGGGTAGGGCATGGAGAACGGCCACCAAATGAGCCCAGGCAGCGTCAGGGTCTACTCTGGCGACAGCCATGAATGCCTTGGTAGCTGCTTCTTTGAGGACCGTATCTTCTTCGTCATCCATGCATTCTAGAATTTTGATCAGGGTTTCTGAAGCGCAGGGAATCAAAATGTTGTCTTTTGTCTGGGTACTACCCGACAGCCTTTCCAAGCAGTGCAAGACAGCTAAGCGAGTTCGTTGTATTAAAGCAGGGGCTTTGCTGTCGTCATCCCCAGGAAGGAGAAGCGTCCTTCTTGTATCTTCTTTTGGACCTGACGTGAGGAGGTGTTGCAGTACAGGCCAAGCCTCTTTTTGAAATCTTTTTGTTAGAAAGTCCCCTGCTAACTCGATCAGCTCAAACAAAGACTTCAGTGCCGTTTCAACCACCGCAACCCTCCAATCCTTTAGTGCAGCCATGAGTGGCATCCAGAAAAGATGTACAGACGGCAATACACGAGTGATGGGTGACTCTGTCGGTTCGACATCACCCCCTTGCTCCAAAGATGTCTTGGCAAGCGCCTGTATTATATTCTCATCAAGCTCTGCTACTTTTGTTGCAAGGTCCAGAGCTCTCAGAGAGGCCATGCATACCCCGAGTGCCTGCACTGCAACAGCTACCGATGAAGACGCAGCCAGAGGACCAGCACAATCAGCTGTTGATTGAGCGAGCGAAGCGGCGGCGGCTGCCCTCCTGCAAGCCAGACGCACAGCCTCCCTTTCAGCTTGAAGGAGAGGAACTTTTCTGTGATCAAAGGTGCCGTCGACGTCTCTCCGCTCTTCTTCTGCCAGAAAATATTGTTTTATTTCTTCTATTGATGTTGGGTGCTCGTCATCTCCATCATCATCTGTACTCGGTTGAAAAGGCTGCTGATTCAAGGTATCATACTCCTTCTCGACTCTATCTGCTATTGGTTGCACCTGCTGCAAGGCTTCCTGCACCACCCGTTGTGACCCTTGAGCAATTTCCAGCATCGCTGCTATGTAAGGAACAACATTGCCTGGGGCTTTATGTCGTGCAACAATAGACAACCCTTTCAAGGCCCTTTGGGCTGGCTCTGCTAACATTGGAAGCAGTTCAGGGGCAACCCCTGCATTCTGCAATACAGCAGCAAATAGTTGTGGAGCTCTGGGGTGCTCGTCGATCAACCTCAGCTGTCTGCAAATGCCATCAATGACATAGTCTACGTTCTCACCTATCAATTTGGTTAGACTACCATCATACCCACAATGAGTGCATATACATTGTAAACTTGCTTCACAGGAGGATACAACAAGCGGAGCAGGATCTGCAAGCTTTTCTAGCAAAGGAAGCAGTACGAGTCTGACCAGCTGCCCATGCTTTGAAAACTCGTTTCCCATGGCGGAGGCACAACTTCCTATACACTCCAAAGCCGACCTGAGCAATAGTATGTTGTAGCCCAGCTTCCTGATGGAACTTCCTGGTAATGACAACAACGAAAGTCCATGAGTTGGACTTTCAACCCCGGCCGTACTGGTTGATAGGCTCCATATTGCCTCGCTTGTAATCTCAGTAACTACTGTCACCACACACCGAATCAAGAGTTCAGGTGATGTGCAATTGTTGTTGGAACTGGTGAATGCTCCCGTCAAAAATTCTGTCAACAATGAAATGAGGGCCGTGGCCTTCAACTGCCAGTCATCTACTTCATTGGCAGTTTGTTGTTGCGGGAGGCGGCGGCTACCTGTACAAGGAACAACATGTACTAACCGACTCAGGCAGCTGTCTGTCAAAGTGCTCATATGGCCGCTCGCTTGCGCATGAAGTCCTATAGCCCTGGCCACTGATGCTATGCCATGATACGCATCTTGGCTCCCAACAATGGCCAATGCTAGAGGCATCCTGGGTAGCACTGCCACTGCTATGGCATTCCCTTTTCGACTCCCAGATACCGAAGACAGGGTGTATGCTGTTGACATTTCGGGCGAAGAGTGTACTAACAAGCTTGCTGCCTCTGGCTCTGGAAGAAAACATTCAGTCAGAGAAGACAAGATGGTATCCAGCCTCACGGATCTCTGCAAAACGGTGCTGGCAAAAAGGTCAGGGGTCATCAGTTTGGTAGCAGCGGCTAATTTCTTGGCGACCACCCGACCTGCAGAGTCATTTTTCTTGAATGCCTGAGGCAATTCAATCGTCAATTGCTCGATAAGCTCGTTGTCCACTGCTGCATTGGAGTGAATGTTGCTGAGAGCCTGCTGTGCCTGGCTTGCTACTTCAACCCACTCATCCTCTGACAATGCCAGCAACACCCCCATGAACAGCTCTTTCAGCTCGCTCGACAAGCCTGGCACTTTGCTGACAACTGTTTCACAGCTCCTGCATAGAGCCTCCCTCACTTTGACACTCTCATGCACTGTCAATGGAGAGAAGACAGCCGCTAGAAGTTGACATAACTTACTGGATGTGTCTGCTCTCCATGCAGGTGTCATATCCACCCGTAGCTTTCCTCCCCTTTTCAAAGACTTGGTCTTGGGAGGTTCTGAACCACCACCATCATCACCTGACGCTACCCCCCCCATCATCATCATCCTATCTTCCGCGCTCTGTTTATCATTTTGGAACGATGCCATGATGGATAACCGCTCTAATGCCATACTGACGTTCCTCCTACCAGGCGCCGCCTCCTCCTCCTCCTCTCCCTCCTCTTGCGCTACTCCACCTACATCTCTCCGAGGATGACCTGCATCCAGCACAGACGCCATCAGCACAGCCAGCGATTGCAACGCACATACTATCATAGTGCTATTGCTGTCATGTCCTCGCAATACCTTTGACACTCCTAATGCTATACCAGGGACAAAATAAGCGATTGCGTCAGCACTGAGTACTTTTAGAAGTTCGAGGAGGGCCTGGAGTCCTGCCTGTCGAACGACTCTAGGTTCGCTGTCACTGTTCATGAAGCAGAGGGTGATGAGGTGCCCGATCATGGGTGCATTCTCTTCTGAGCAGAATAAAGAGGTGGATGAGATCAAGCCTTTGTTGTGGCAGAGTAGGTGCCTGATGGAAGCAAAACACATAAGTTTGATGTCTTCGCTGCTGCCTTGAGCACTCACAACCTCTGACAGGCGTTGAATAAGTCCGACTAATTGCTCCTCCCTTTCGCACTGGCATCTTTCAGTAACTGCACAGATGCATGCCAGAGTCTTCAAGACCACTCTCTTGCTTTCTGCTGCAGGAATGGCCTGCCTTTTCCTGTCAGCAGTCGCCACCGAACAATCCAGTATCATTATCAATGGAAAGAGTAAGTAGTCTAAGCACAATTGTAAACCGATTGGATCTGCTTCTTGTAATAGTACGCAGAGACCACTCAGAAGATTCGACAACTCCTCGGGATTGTCCCGTGCTTGTAGTAGCGTAGAACAAATGGGTTGGAGTGTGGTGAATACCACCCGACGTCTCTCTTTGGTTCCTTGCTCACCTGCATAGAAGGCAACAGAGGCATATCAATAATAGCAATGTTGATAATAATACAAGCACACGTGTTACACAACGCTGTATGATCAATCAATTAATCAATCAGTCCATACCTAGTTCTGAGAGTGAAATAGGGGGATGAAGTTGCTTTGCCAAATACCCTTCTTCCTCCTCTTCTGCAATCGCAGCGGGGCGGTCGTTGTTCAATGGGGCCTGAGCTTGCTGCATGGCGCTGGGAGCGCCTTTTTTGTCTGACGGACGAGGCCCTCTTATAAAACCCAGATCATTTTGAGATTTAGCTTCTGCAGTACCTGTAAGCTCCTCTTTGTCTGGTTCATTCACTTCTTCCGCTACGGAAGCCATCATTTTCTTCCACTCGCTCGAGGTCTTGTAGTGGGGCCTGTCTTGTACAATCGCCGCTTCGAGTGCACCCAGGAGATCTTCATCTACATCTGCTGCTGTAACTGTTGACATCATCATCACATTGTCATTGTCACCATCATCATATTGTTGGGGGGTAGTAGCCCCATCTGGAACAGCAGTCTCCTCTCCTCCCCCATTCATGGCCATGGGAATGTCAACAGGGCCCATGCGCAATGGAGCGTCATCAACCATCAAACAGGGCAAGAGATCCTCTTGTGAGAAAGCGAGAAACTCGCATTCTTCAATACTCACAGCATTCTCATTGTACTCATCATTCATTTGGATTGAGTGCTGTGGCAGTAGTGCACAGTGTGATGCCTATAAAGATGAGGAGCAGTCCAGGAATTGTCGTTCTAGGGTCTAAATAGTCTCCCAATAGATGGTCAAATAGTGCGTTGGAAGCAAGACTTACACCGTTTGCAACAGGAGAGAATATAGATACACTGACACCCTGCTGCGCAAGTGAATAAGCAAAAAGCAAGCTCCCAGAGAGGTTGAGTAGCTGAGGGACGACGTAGGCAGGAGTTGTGATGTGACAAAGGATCGCGTCTATAGCTGCGAATCCTGAAGGCTTAAATGAAGGTAATCTTTTGTCTGCTATTAATACTCCACGTCGAACGAAAGGATTAGTTGCACCCCACAAAAGTCCCACCAATATGGCCAGAAGCATGTACAATCCTGCAGGTCTCAGCTCACTGTAAAGCGAGCAACAATGTCTCAGGTTGAAGTATCAAGGTAAATAAAGGGCGTCCCAAAACGAGTTGGTTTAAAGGGGAGATGGGAGTTCTAGCCAGCAATAAAAGGCATGACCGCAGCAAACTTGACCGACCTGTGCATCACATTTGACATTGAAGCCTCTCCTCTTCTCCTAAAGGATGCAAGTGCATTGGAGATTCCGCGTCTAGACATGGAAGTGCACCATTTTAACTGTATGTAATAGAGCCTGGTTACCTGAGGGGGCTGGATTCAGTCAAATAAATCTGCATTCAACAGTCGTTTTAGAATGGTCGATCCTGTCGACAGGGCTGTGTGTACCCTGTCTGACGAACTAATGTCCGTAAAACAGCCAAATACAATGATGATAGGGATCAGTGCTCTTACAAGAAATCGCTGTACTAGATAAGACACATGTATCAGAAAATATATCCGTCTATCTTTGACATCCGGTTTGATGACTTTTTATATGAATTCGAAAATGAGTTTGCAGCGCTACTCTCTTGAAATATGTCGAATTTAATACAATAGTTGAGCTTAGTCTATTCTCCACTACTATATATAACTGCATCACCTGGATACTCGGTAACCTTAAATCGCAGAGCGATGATGTCTAAGGACATTGCGGGCAACGAGCATTCCGCCCTATCACGACTGACATCCATAGCTTACTACATGGGATCGTCGATATTGGTCCAGTTTACCACAAAGGTACCTAGCCAGACTTCTGTTTTCCGGCTTCCCGCGAAACTGAGAAATCTGAACGCCCTGTGCAGGCCATATTTACCACCTTCAACTTCCATTACCCTCTGACAGTAGCTCTTCTACAGATGGCTTTCATCTCTCCGGTTACATATTTGGCATCCAAACCACCGTTGACACTAGATCTGTGTAGAGCCTTGGCGCCATTGGCGATGGTTAATGTGTTGAATGTTGTGTGTGGTTTAGTCGGAACTGGGGGCTTGAATGTGCCCATGTTTATTGCATTGAGAAGGTTTACCCTTCTATTTACTATTTTATTAGAGAGATTTTGGTTGAAAAAAACTCATGACTGGGCAACCTTGGGCGCAATGTGTTTAATGATCGGAGGAGCACTCATAGCAGCAGCGACAGACTTGACATTTAATGCAACAGGGTATCTAGCAGTCTTAGGCAATGATTTGCTGACTAGTTTGTATCTAATAATGGTGAAAAACATGCCTGCCACCAATGGATTGAGCACGACAGGCATGCTATTTTATAACAGTACCTTGTCGCTGCCAATGCTTGCTGCTGCAGTCTTCCTTACTGGTGAACCGGAACGAATGCTTAGATACCCAAAACTGTTTCAACCTAGGTTTCAATTTGTGTTATTCTTAGCCTCTGCTTTAGGTCTGACAATAAACCATTCAACATTTGTTTGTACAAGAGTTAATGAGCCACTGATGACTTCTGTTGCCGGAAACTTGAAGAATGCAATAATGACTGTCGTGGGTGCATTCGCATTCAATGACTTTATATTTGAGCCTTTCAATGCGTCAGGACTGTTGTTGAGTATGGGTGGAGCAGTATGGTATGCCACTAGATCTGCATTGAAGGCTAGACAGAAGACTTTAAAGGATACGTTGCTGCATCAGCAACCGGTTATAGGACGGGAGAGACCCAGGAGAACATCCTCCTTGGGAGGATACCAAAGCATCCCTAGATCAGAGAGCCAGCAAAATTTAGAGATGAGGGGTATTAGATCTGAGAACAATATAGAAGTGAGACAAAGCACAGGTTGAAAATCATTATTGTGTGCTCACAGTGTAAAGAGCATGATGATGTAAGGAGCAAGGACCCTTTCGTGCCAGGGATTGGAAGGTGCGTCACAATGAGAGAGGAACTTCAATGTGTCTGGCTAGTTTCTAAGTTAGAATTTGAAATCAAATAATCAGTCATGTTAAATAAGTATTAAGTCTCTATAGGGTAGTCATAGTGTTATAAGGCAGCAAGACGAGCACTCTTTGAATCTGCGTTTTATCAAGCCTGGTAGCAAAGGCCATGGCTGTAAAGTGGGAGAGCGTGCAATGGCATGATGGATCGAGGTAGGTCTGCATGCTCTAGTGTGCATTATCAACTAGAGTATCTCTATCCGAAACTTGTTTGTCACAGCCACCCACCACCTCTTCGTCTTCGCCCTCCTGTGTGTCTGTGTAGGTATGAAGGCCTTGTTAAAGATGAAGTAGCAGACTTACGTGGTGTATTTACCCACAATAATGGAGATAGGTATGAAGGAGAGTTTATCCAAAATCTAATGGAGGGCTACGGGGTCTACATATGGAAACAGGAGGGTACGCTTTATAGAGGAGAGTGGAAAAATTCTATGATGCATGGATGCGGCGTCAAGATCACCAGGCAACCAAATGGTCAATTCATTGCTGAAGAAGGGTTTTTTCAGAATGATGAGTGGATGGGTAATGGGGAAGATGTTGGATGCACCATCCAACAAGCTCAAGAGGCGGCTTCTCAAGCCGACACTGCTGCTAAAATGGCCAGAGCATTCGAGCTCAGCCCCGCAAATGAAGCTCTGCTGCATCAACATAAACAGGTGATGAGCAGTAAAAGAATTACAAAGGCAAAGGCAAAGAATAAGAAGAAAAATCAGCAGAATGGTCATGATGGAAAGCAGAAAAGAGATGAAGAACGAGAGTTGGCAGGTGAAGAACTAGGAAGCACCAATCCATTCCACACCCTATTTCAGGGGCTGCATAGACTCTTGATGAGCAAAGACAGTAGAGATGGTGCGACTGTGTCGGAAATGGGAGGCAAATCATGAGTGTGACTGATTATGGGTTCCAAGCTTCTTCTCCCTTTACGTACAGCTACCTTGTCTGCATGTCTCCAGTCTCTCGTCTTCATTCCATTTCGGTTTTGACTGTTTCTCAGATTTATCCTTAACAATAAATAAACTCACATGTCGCCAGAATGGACTACGTAAGAAACGCAATAAACTATGCCAAGAGTAAATTTGGCCAGGTGACCTGGACCCCTAGAAGAATTCCAGACCTGTCAGGAAGGGTGTGCATAGTGACTGGAGGTGATAGTGGTATAGGCTATGAAGTAGTCAAAAGACTGGCAGAGCACCATGCCTATGTCATTATGGCAGGACGAAATGAACAAAAGTGCAGAGCAGCTATTTCAAACATTCGTTCAACGGATGGAATATCGAATGGCCAGATTGAGTTCATGCCATTGGACCTCTCGTCTCTGAAATCAGTGCAGCAATTTGCAGACATGTTCCATTCAAGAGGAGTACCTTTACATTTGTTGATAAATAATGCTGGATTTGGAGTGCCTGAAGGCCAGGAACGTACAGATGAGGATTTGGAAATCCATATTGGTACACTGTTCTTTGGTCATTTGTTGTTAACTCACCTGTTGTTGGACATTCTCAAAGCATCAGCGCCATCTCGTATCATTTTTATGTCATCAGCAGAAGAAGCCAGAGGTTTTGTGCCTTGGGATGATCTATCTGGGATGCAGGCAAAGGAGTTGGGTACAAATTTTGACTGGTACGGTGCAGCAAACCTCTGCAAATTGATGGTAGCCAGGGAAATGAGTAGGAGAATGAAGACTTCGACTGTGCTGTCTCCTGTTCCAGATATATTTGCAGTGCAGCCTGGCATAGCATCCACCGGTTTCTTCTCAAAAATGGATTATTCAAAACCAGAGACCACTCTGCATAACAAAGCTCAGCAGATGGGTGGCCAATCGCCAGAAACAGGTGCAATATCAACCCTGTATGCAGCTACCGAGCCAAACTTGCAAGACTTTCAGTACATTGGTCCTTGGTATTTTTGGTTTCCTGCTTGGTGGACCGTTACTAAGAAGTTTCCAATGGCTTTGAACGTGTTCCAAACAGCATCCTTGCAACCAAGCAGCCCAGAGGGGAAGGACATGGCTGCATGCTCTCGACTCTATGAACAGGCCTGTGACGTTTTGGAAAGAAAGCTTGGAAGGCCAGTTCCCCATCGTTTGACAAGTCCGTATACCACCGCATGATTGTAAAGTTGCCTGATCTCGGTTTCAGCTGATCGACGTCGCACACTCGTATTTCGACCCAGCTCAATTTTATATGCCGATTCAAGACCGCGTGGCAGTCGCCTCCATGATGAGCTGGCAGGTTTCCGAGAAACTTGTAAATCTGAGCTTTTAGAACCAACAATGTGTTAATCTAAAGTTTTCAATAGAATTACAACGTCTAATATCTCCATTATGAAGGTCTTGAGAGCATTCATATTGATTGCGGTTGCAACCGCGTTCGTTTGTGGACAGATAAACGATAGCGCAGAACAATTCACATCTTACACTTCATTACCTTCAGATCAAGTCGCTAAAATTCAAGAATTTGTAGATGAAGTTTTGAAGGATAACACCGCTTTTGCTGAGGCCGTCGTCGAGTGCGCCTGGATGAGTGGAGAGAACTACTGGTTGCTCGTAACTGCTGCTGATGGAGTCTCTGCTTCTATTTCATTGTCTCTCAGCAAAGATGGTGTTCCTAAACTTGAAAGCATTCCACAAATGATCCCAAGTGACCAAGTCTCAGAAAATTGCAGCGTTGGCCCTGTGACTGCCACAAGCCCTGTCAATGCCTGGACAAAACTGTCCCAAGCTGACCTTGCAAATCTGGAAAAGAATCTTGAGAGGACGACTACTGTGAGCTGCATCTGGCAGCAGGTAGTTAACGGCATAAACTACTGGGTCGTGTATACACTGCCTGATGGAGGGATTTTGACTGGTTCGTTGTATCTGGCCCTCGGCAGCGACAAGCCC
Organism: Axilococcus clingmanii; assembly: GCA_019693495.1. NCBI lineage: Eukaryota > Viridiplantae > Chlorophyta > Chlorophyceae > Chlamydomonadales > Chlorococcaceae > Axilococcus > Axilococcus clingmanii. The sequence continues at coordinate 72,906 of JAAMXV010000544.1, forward strand.
GAGGTGACAAGTGATTTTGAGCGAATTTCTGGCACTGCAAGTTCTGTTTGTGAGGCTGGTCCACCAGGAAACTCGGCAGGAGTCGTCGGAGGATTCGTGAGGCTGTCAGAGGAGGAAGTAACTGCTCTTGAACCAGTCGTGGATCAAACTCCTATAGTATGTGGGTTCACTCAATTGGTGGATGGCTTTAATTATTGGATCGTTGGACAGGGTCCTAAGAACACCGGATATATTACTAGATTTATCATTACGACAGATGGGGAATTCAAGCCTGAGGGTGGCGTTGTCGACATTCCAGGCAGCGATATTGCCATAGCTTGCAGTGAGGGACCGACCAAATACCAAGTGCCAGCACCGATTGCACCAAGCCCAGCACCAATGCCATCTCCAATGCCATCTCCATCTCCTACACCAATGCCTGCCCCCATGCC
>JAAMXV010000545.1:0-28264 GCA_019693495.1 Axilococcus clingmanii
GATTTGACGGTGACGAGCTGGGCGGTGGGGGCATGAAGGGGCATGGAGCCTCATCAGAACACCACGGCTGACTTGTAACGCAAGGATACCAGGCGTTTATGTCCCAATAACAGGAGGTTATGTCCTCCTCAGTCGCCCATTGCTCCTTGTAGGGAGGTGCATAGATCGTGCAGCATTCCAAAAAGGCCATCTCATTTGGTGGGTTTGGAGTTGGAGCTGGAGGGCTGGGCGGTGGATTTGGAGGGGGCATTAAGGGGCATGGGGCCTCATCCGAACACCACGGTTGACTTATAACGCAAGGATACCAGGCGTTTATGTCCCAATAACAGGAGGCTGTGTCCTCCTCAGTTGCCCACTCCTCCTTGTACGCAGCTGCATAGGTTGTACAACATGCAAGATAGCTAGGATCGTATTGTACAATGGACCTTCCTTTGTGGTACATACGTTCCTATGAAAGAATCAATTTACCAGTAGATGGACAATTATGATGAAATTACTCACTTGAGGGTTATGTCGGGCACACGTCGTAAGAGTTACAGATAGGATGAGAATCGACGCAACTACATATGCCAGTTGACGCGCACAAGCACGAGTCAATTCCATTCAATCTTAACATTTAAGAATTTGAAACTCAAGAAAATATTGGTTCTTAAGGGTTTGAAAGAAAAATACGAAAGCGTTAGCCAGCCCCGGTCAACGTTGAAACGTCAACTGAGTGAAGACCGCTGAGACACACCTAATAAGCTTTTCATAGTCCACAAATAAACATTTGTGAGCTTATTTTATTCGTTCAAGGATTTTCTAAAGATGTTTCCTCAAGTGATTTTTAGTCCGCTAGCATGTTTGTACCTACTCGGTTTGCCATACGTCTTGATTTTGATTATTATTGGGGCTTTTGTTGCTCTTATCGTAGAAGTTGAGGCGAAAGAAGGTGTTTTTGGATCCCGCGAATGGGCATGTGCATCTGTCTCGAGTGCTTGTGTGTCTCTGTACTTTGCACTGCTGCTCTACGTTACTTGTTGGAGGAAAATTGAGATCTATTACAGCACTTTTCCTTGGCTTAAACACAACGGAAAGACAAGCAAAAACAACGAGTCGGGGAAATTGTACCCAACAAGGTGCCCCTTCACTGGTGCACGTCCAACTGTTCACTGCCCCTCGTGTGGCGTGCACACTTCGGAGGCTGGCTTCAATCGGTGTAGCAAGTTGATGAAAGTCGGCTCAGGGAGAGTTATCCTTAGATGGGATATTGCTAGACGGATAACTGAGAAGTGTGCAGAGGATCCTATAAAAGGAAGAAAGGACCTGGATGCCATCTTGGATTTCCGAGGGAATTTCTTGACTGGCTCGCTTTCAGATTGCTGCATTGGCTGCGCAACGTGGCAACGGTGCTTCAATTTACAACCTCGCTTGACTATATCCCTAGCCCTAGCAGCCTTTGTGTTTTCGTATCTTCCTCTCGCTCTGCCTCAGCTGTTTGAGATTATGGGCGAGGCAGGCATAGTGGCGCAAGGCGTATCTGTTGGCTTTGGTCTTTTCTATGCTCTAGCAGCCTTAGTTTTGCAGGTTCAAGCGGTCCTCAGGGCTAGTTCTTTTGCCTCCAAATATCAACCTATGATTCCTGAAATGCAGCCGCTCATTGCTATGCCACAGACAAGGTTCATGAAGCTTGCATACAACATCTTTTCAGCTGCCCCTTGGGATCCCGTTCCCTAAAAGAAAGCTCAAACGGTGTTACATACAGATACTTAGATACTTAGATACTTAGGTACTTAGTAAAATCACCCTAATATAAAATAATCGTTCAATTAAACAAGTCCAGAAGACCATTGTGCCGATAATGTCTTTAACAAATCTGCACCCTTGGACTTCCTTTCGCTCACCATCGATGGTCCTTCAAAATGGCTCAACAAATGTGGTGTGGTGAGCGCTGCTGCTGAAGTTCCCAGTAAGTGGTCTTCTATTACTTTCTGCAACACTTTCTTATCTTCTTCAGATGCCAGTGTTGGCTTTCCATCAATTCTGTGTACGAGAAATCGATGAACTTCCAATGCCGGTGGGCTTTCAACCATGTCAGAACCACCTTCCTCCTTGAGAACTGACAAGGTAGAGCCATTCACAAAAACATCAGCAACATCCACACTGACACCAACAGCACTCAACCCTCTAGTAACGTCGTGAGTGACTCTTGGTCTGCCTCTGCCTCCGGCATCCACTTCTGCAGCAACAGTCAATTCTGCCGACCGACCAGAATCTCGATCTACGACATCTACTTTCAATGGCAACGCGACAGCTCGCTTCACCCGGGCACACAAAACGTCCAACATGTGCGGTTCTAAAACCCGACCAGTCTGCACATCTTGTACGAAGAGATCAGCTTCCACCACATTTACATCTGTTTCTTTGACTTTACTTGTCGACAGGCGGCCGTAGCCAATTCTCACATCAACATTCTTCAATGCCCTGAAAATATCATAGAGCAGACCCTTTCTATCTGCACATCGTAATGTCAGCATTGTAAAGCTTGCAGAAGTGGCATTATCTACAACCACTTCAACATTTTGTGTTGCATCTGCTGGCAAAGAACTCTCCTGTAATGGCAGTGTTGTTGATACAATATCAACGGCATGAGCAGCACATAGGACATCCATGTGCTGCTCCTCCCGCACATCATTCTTTTTTGTTAAGCGTCTCAAATTTGAAAAGGAAGTAGAAGTACTGCATGAGCGTTGAAGTTCAATTTTATTGATGCTGTGTGCACCTGCATCTACTAAAGATGAAGGCATGGCTAAAGCTTTGACATCGGCCTGTTCTATTCCACAGTGAGCCCTCTTTCCCAAAATCCTAATGACCCTATCACAGATCTCCGCTTTTCGACCAGGATCGGGTAGTTCGTTTTTATTATCTGTCAACCAGAACAAATCTTCGACAACTCCATTTTCATTTGTACTTATGCTGGCCTTGATAGCGGAAACATCCAAGTCCCACAGTGCCTGGGTCAAAGCATTCAACATGCCCTGTTGGTCATAGCCGCTAGTTTTCAAGAGAAATGGGATCTTTGGTGACTCTGTCAGCCATGGCTGAAGCCTTTGGAGGGCATAATCTGTGCTATTGGGACAATATGCTTCTAATCGCTCCTTTAAAAGATTCCATCGAGGAGGCGCATTGGGAGCAAGAGCTACCCGCATGACCAGGAAACACCACTGCGCATCTGTTGAGAGATCAGCACTTTGTATTGTCAGTCCAAAGTCAAGTATAACACGACATATATCCACTCCTAAACCCGTAGCATCAGGGCAGCTAATGAGTATTTCCCTCACTGCAGGATTCGATTCACTTTCATCTTGAAGGCGCCTGCGGATCAACAAAGATGAGCGGTCAAAGAGCTTATCAAGCCTTTTGATTGTGGAAACTTCCTACCTTATAGTAACAGTTTCGTCATCATTTAGATTGAAATCCCCCATTCTTACACGTCGTTGACAACGGTGGATTTTCGATAGATTACTGTCCGCTAGAAACGAGCTCAAAATGTCCGGCAAGACGAAAAAATGGGTGGAAAATTAAAATCCATAATACAATTTGAAAAGGTTTACAGAAAGAAGCGTTGTCTGGTTAGTAATAGAACTTATCGCTGTTCGGGCAGTCGAACCGAAGCGGGGTGGATCGAAAAAGGAATCTCTGTACTGGCACGCACCACCAGATACCAATTACTTGATGTTACACTGCTAAACACCCTATATACTCATTAGATAGACAGGACATGTAATAATTGGTAACTCATACCATACTACCTGAAAATTTTCCTCTGAATTGATGGAGTAAGGAATCCACTCACTACTATTTGAGCTGCATCACTAGACAAAGCAGCTCCATGCTTACAAATGACAGCAGAGGCCACCTTTGCTCCCGCCCTGCCCATGCTGATAACGTCAGATTGTCTCAAAAGTGCCCACAACAGTCCTGCAGCATACGCATCACCAGCACCACAGGTGTCCACTGGAGGGCTTTCCACCCAATGAGGTGGGACCACATGCAATTGACCCAGGGCTGTGATACAACTGCCCGAGGACCCATCCGTCACACTCACAATGGAGCAATGTGGCCCCAAGGCGAGTGCACATGCCTCAGCAGTGTTTCCTGAAACAGCTATATCCTTCGCTTTGAGCAAAGCGTCTGCTTCTTCTTTATTTGAGAAAACAATGTCCACGCCGGTGGCTATGGCGTCCCAAATATCGCTCCCGTGTCGCTGTGCTACGCCGTGATCACCTATGGTCATTGCTACCAATACGCCAGCATCTTTAGCACAGGTGATTGCAGCTTTTATTGTTTCTAATGCATCTGGAAGCTCCCACAGATACCCTTCTATGACTACAACTCTACTCTTTTGTATTGCAGCTCTCAAGCCTTCCGTCAATGGAAGCGACGCATTGGGGGCGCCTAGATACGAAAGCATAGTCCTCTGAGCATTGGGTGATGTCAAGACCACAACTGTACCTGTATGTGATGACTGATCTATTGGTGATATAAATTCTACTCCTGCACTTGACATCTGAGCAATATAGAAGGAGCCCAAAGGGTCTCCTCCAACGAGACCAGCCATGGCAACTCTGAGGGGCTGCCGTCCAGTTGTAGATGCATCTGCAGACCCCAGACGAGCCAGAGCCATCAAGCTGTTGGAAAGTGACCCACCCGCAGTCACTGAGTAGTTGGCATTGTCAAAAAATTCTAATATACTAGCTCTTTCCTCTAGAGAGATAATCTTTCTTGAGCCCTTGGACACTTGAAGCTGCTCCAGAGTGGAGTCCTCAACGACAGGCACAGCAAAATCTGTCATGGCTTGGCCGAGCCCAAGGACATCGTATACTGAGCTATCAGTGAAGTCATCATACTGCGGCCAACCAAATTTTGAACTGGCCAAGGCCTTTGCAGTGCGTTGTTCAGAGTGGTGATGCATGCAATGCCCTTTCCGTGGCACATTGGTGGTTCTTGGGTGTGAGTAGTTTCTAGAAATATATACAGGAGCAAACGAGCTCAGCTGTTGTGCTCTCTGAAGCATTTTTGTAAAAACAGCTATGTCGCTGGAATGAATGAGATTCTATAGGCGGCTTCTACCAAGCCTCCTGAGCTAAATTTTCTATTAGCTTAATGACATCCCATTAAATTGCCAAATGTATTGCGCGGAAATCGATACACAACTGCTTGATAGGATTGGTGGCTTTCAAGAAATGTGGCTGCAATGCTGATGAGTTGTCATTGTCAAGCTAATTCTTACATGCAATTACAAGGATATACAATGTCTTTTGCTACTTAGTATAGTCTATTCAACAGTGCCAGCATTCTTTATATTAATTTCTTTTAAAGGTTCTAGTCTTGCACATGTGTGTTTGCACCGCTTTGGACAGTGCAGTGCAACCCGGCAATGTGAGTACACTCTATGAAAGGGAGAAGACCGTCGGACGACACCGCCCTGCAGCTGTTTGCACACAAACATAACATACTTGATGCCTTCCATGTCTCTTATTCGTGGCACCAATAGTACCGCTGTCAATATCTCCAGTATCAATCGACATTCCTCTATTTCAGACTTGGTGTAAGGCGCCATGAAAGATGCCTCTTCCACCATTCGTCCCCGATCGCATTCATTGTAAAATGAGCACTCGTCCTTTTGATATGGAGTAGCCATGAGCCATTGTGAAGAGATCCGACCACCTTGCAAACTACTTGAGAAACTCTCCGAATCAGTGTCCGGTTGGACTGAATCAGACTTCTCACCGGTACTGAATGATGTCCCAACCATTTTCTCAACTGGCACCTCATTTTCTGCCCTGACAGCAGCCTCAGAGCATGATTGAGTGCAGGCAGAGAAAGTGTCTGCAAGAGCCCACCATAATCGCTTGAATATAAGTGGGGAGCGTTGCTTCTTGCTCCTAGCCTCATTTGGCATCGGGATACCAAGAAATTTGAGCGCCGTGAGGCAGTGCAACTGCGCTTGGGATAAGGACTCAGAACTCAACTCCGCTGCAATGCAGAGCGCAGCAGACATCCTCTTCCATCTGACCCTCCGCACTCGTGGAGCTACTGGGAGCACCATTCCTACAGGAGTAAAGAAAGAACCATCCAACAAACTCCTCGAAAAAGCATTGGCCAATCTGGAAGCCAACATATCAGCCCTCTGAAGTTGGGCAACCGCTTCTGCAGGTCCTCCAGCCTGCAGTGCCTGTTCTGAAGCCAACTCCCAGAAATTTACTGCCTTCATTGCTCTTTCTGGATACTTGGCCTCAGCATTCCAATAACAGCTCATCCCATAATGATATCCAAGTACTCGGGCCGGTACCCCTCCCTCCTGCCCCAGATACGTTCCCTGCCCAATACCCTCTTCTAAACTCTTTGCCAGGGCGTAATGGAGATTTCTCCGCAATTCAAAGGGGATAGAGTCCACCACAATGTCCCTTACCAGCTCGCCTTGAGAAAAGGACCAAACCTGAGGTTCATCCAGATCTGGCTTCAAAAATCCAGCCTCCACAAGAGCTTCCAAATCTGTTAGTACTGCCTCCCGAGTTGGTGCTGGGGGCTCAGATACAGATTTGAGCAAAGATAAGAGAAGATCAAAATAAACAGTGGCCCCCATGATAGAAGCTGCCCGTATAACAGCAGCTAGATTGGGAGGCAGCTTATCCACCCGTCCCGTCACCACTTTGTGCAACGCCACAGTACTTCGGATGTGCTGCATTCCATTCATGGCCAATTCGATACCTTGAATTTTATTGTTGCTCAGCAAGGTTTCAGACTCGTTGCTATGGCTGAAACCATCAGAATCGGCTTGCATCTGTTCTTGGACGTGCTGCTGCATAAAGTCAGCCATTTGAACCATGTACTCAGGGACCCCACCACCTCGCTCGTACAGGAAATTCAACACTACTGGCGGAAGTTTTGTTCGGAGAGTGTTTTCCATGACAACTTGCGACTCCTGCACAGTAAATGGAGGCAGCTCGTGGTTGACGGTAGTTGGCAATGATGCCAAACGACGGTGATTCCTCCTTACAACCTCCTTCAGCAAAGCCGAACTTGTGCTGCCTTTAAGCGGCTCTAAATTTGCAAAATGTGGCCTGAACGTTGCAACAGCAGTCAATAATCCCTCCTTTGTCAAATGCTCACCCACAGCAGTGAACAGAGCCCAGGAAGCTGAGTCCATATAGTGAATATCTTCTAAGAGCAGTACTATAGGGCCGCGAAGGACTGCAAACTCCCTCAAGATTGCCAGCAACAGATCAATAATGCTGTGCAAGCAAGAGGAAGGATCTTTAGTCATCTTGATTTCAGTAGACAGAGAGGGTTCCAAAGGTTTCTTGGCAGCATCAGTATCTAATGCAATGCTGGCCATGTCTGTGGAGGTGAAAATACCTAAAGCATCCTGAACCATTGGCTGAATGTCCTGAAAGTTTGGCACCTTGGCTCTCAGACGGTCAAACAATCCCCCATCACCCTCAGCATCCTCATCATCCTCATCACTGATTCCTAGATTGTAACACATCGCAGCAATCCGTTCTTTCGTCAGTAAACTATGCAGAATTCTGCGCCAAGGATGCCACATTTCAGACCTTTTCTCCTGCCTACATGTGGCAACAAACACATTGCAGTGTGCTTTTAGGCCCCCAAACTCTCTCTTCTGTAGTTCCTCTAAAATTCGAGTCTTTCCCATACCTGGAAGACCGCTCAAGAGGATTGCAGAGCCTTTTTTCCCTGATAACATGTCTTGAATAGCTGACTGTATCATGGTAAGCTCATCAGTCCTTCCTATGAATGGGTAACGACCTCTGCCATCTGTTCTCGCAAGACCTCCTGGTCCTCCCCTGGGCTGATTAATGAGTTCTATAGGACCACTGGAATTGAAAGCAGGATTGCTCATGACTGCCACAAATGCCGGAACTTTTTGACGCCGTCCTTTGATCACAAGGGGTTCTATCTTTTTAAACTCTATTGCTTTTTGGATTGGGACATACGCTGCATCTTCTACGAGTCTGCGAGTGAGATCATCGCACAAAACATTCCCATCTTTCCTATGTGAAGCCTGCACCATCAGTCTGGCTGCGAGGTTGATGGAATTGCCCAACAGAGTGTATTCTGTTCGCTTGCTGGATCCAACGCTGATTGTAAAAAGCTGACCAGTGGTCACACCAGCACAACATCGCTCTTTCAACTCGTTCATACTGTTGATGACATCAAAGGCAGCTCTCACTCCTTTGACTGCAAAGTCTTCATGCAAGTGTCCTGGCAGTCCAAAGGCACACACAGCCAAGTACCCTTTTTCGTCACATCTCATCTGCAACAGACTTCCATCGTACTTCAGCATTGCATTCTGCACTATCCTTGCTGCTGCTTTCAATGGTTCTGTACACCCAGCAGTTGATGATGTATCTAATAAAGGGTCCTTGAAAGAAGGAAATCCAAAGAAGACAGAGGTCACAATTCGAAGCTCATTCAACGCGGTGCTTTGACCAGCCTCAATCCACGGTACTGCAGAATCTGGGATGTGAAGGCGGAGGCTTTGAATGCCACCCCATTGCACTTGGGGGGGAGAAGCTCTCAGAATCCTCAGCTCTTCCTTTTCTCGCTGAGCGTAGACTTCATCTGCAGTGGTGTGCTTTGCAACCAGGCCATCCTCTGAGGGACTCGCAGTCATTCTATAGGCATCACCCTCCATGCTCAATGACTCTATGAACCCATACTCTGTATCAATCGGAGGCAAAAATTCAAGAACTTCCTTTGACACCACAACTGTCCCTGGAATGGCATACTTCTCTATCTCTGTCAGTTGTGCCATGGGCTGCCTATGCCCATCTGATGCATGTGGTAGATCTCCCACAAAAAACTCCCACCGAGGAAATTCTTGGAAATGATTCTTCCTCATATCTGATGCAGACTGCTCATCAGGGCCGCCAATGTGAAACTCGTACATTGATCCAGCTGCCAACATAACTTTCAGGGAGAGTCTTGGGCGCACACTGATGCTCAGCGCCATGCTAGAGGGTGAGATGGTGGATGTGGACAGAGTCCTCTCATCAACTGCTGGTCTAGTAGAATTAGTAGTATTGGTGGTAGCAGCAGCAGTCGTGGTATCGAAGCTAGTGACATTCCCCGTGTCACTTTGGCCAGTCAATACTCCTCCCCTACTTGAAGGCATACTCAAGCCATCAATTTTAGCAACCTTCTCCCCTACAGATGCCAGTCGAGTCATTTGAGAGATGGAGCCCCCAATGCTCCGCAATGATGCAACCGGGGAGGTCTGCTTCAATCTCCCCCATCTATCACCCTTCATGACCAATGACATAAATGATCCTGGGCTGCTCGCACTTCCCTTTTCCCTAGCATCCTGGACGTTGAGCTGGGCATGTCCAAGGTCTTCTGCCTGGTTCTCAGACTCCGACACTGGCTCCTCATCGAGGACGCCCAGACTTCGAGCGCTGACTGGGGTTCTAGGTGTGTTCCTCAGCTCTGGAGGGCGAAATGTGAACTGGGATGCAAACTGTGCCAGCTCGGCAATCGCCCTATCTTGAGCCTCCTTCGTTCTCTTCCTTATATCTGAGGAGCTTACAGATACTCCCGAAGGCCCACTTTGTGACACAGTCATGGATCCAGTGCTCGTGAGCGCTGGGGAGGAAGGTTCACTCATCAAGGAAATGGTTGACTGCCGTGAAAGACCCTTCACTGAAAGAGCATCCTCTGCCTTGCTGTCAATGGGAATGACGTGGCCATCAGGCATCATCTGCATGGCACCATACTCCTCTGCCAATCTCCAAGCACACTCCAATCCCTTGATCAATTGGGACTCCATAGAATTTCCCTTGTACAAATCTTCTTCAAAGGAGACAATCATTGAATCACCAGCAAACTTGATGACATCACCGCCATATGAGGTGATGAGGTTAATGACACTTTCAAAATACGAGTTCAGACATGTGGACATCACTTCAGCTCCTGCAGGTCCAAGAGCTGATACCTGCTCTGTCAGAGCAGTGAAACCAGATACATCAGTAATCATGATGACAGCTTTTGTAGCTTCTGCATACTGGGGAAGAGAGCGAGACAGTTGCAGGAGACTAGGGGGAGTTGATGACTCTGTGAGCAATTTGACAGCAGCACTTCTACATTCTAAACCTCTCCTTAAAGTTGGACTTGATGTAGGTGGATCTACTACCGAGGCGACAGCCGTAATGATTTCTTCCCGAACGCAATTAGGAACGTAAGGGGCCAGTCGAAACCAATACAGCTGTGCCTTTTCGGCCATTTCTTCAGGCGATGTCAACTCTTCCTTGTTCAATAACAATGCGTCTTTGCTAAAGTGAAAGCTGGAATCTGGTATGGATGGGATGAGAGGCAGGGTTGATCCTGTGCTGTAGCACATCATTGCGCTGGGAGCCGATTGCAGGCTTGGAGTGGCAAATGGTCCCTCGTCAACTTTTGGGGGACCTGGCAAAGGCTCACCCATGCACATCAGCTGGGATCTATTTTCGAATGCGGGTTGCATCGTCCCTTGAGCGCTCATTCTTTATGCGAAACGTCCGGTGTTTCCAGGCCTATACCTTTCTTATTGAGGTATGCAAATTGATTCTTCAGGACAATGAGAGTGTATACGGAAGATGCACGTCTAAAGACTCATTATGATGTCATTTGTACCACTTTGAAGGGCAAACAACACAAGTACTCGCGCAGAGTGAACCTACGCCACCTCAAATTCTCAAATCGGAGCTAGCTTTTTATCGGCGACGCTTGAACCCAAAGATGTGAGGTGTTAAAAACAAAAAATTAAGCACACCATAGCAGTCAAGTCTAACAACAAGCGGTAGTACACTTGATTCCTTTAAGCCGTAGCACACATGTGCATATATCTGTACGCTGTAAAATCACAAATGGCAGCATTACTAAGTGCAAGTTGCAACTTCTTAAACCCAATATCTTCATATTTCGGAAGCTTTGGGTACAAAAACGGGTAGTTTTACCGCAAGTGATGACATCCACGCAAATTGGGCGCACACTTATTGGTGCCTTTAGACGTACCGGATTAATTGTTAAACCATGGGATGCCGATAACTATCGAACAATCCACCACTGTTTACGAGATGGGTGTCCCTTGGGTGCAATGGCCTTGCAAACGGTGTCACCACCACCACCACCCACGTTTACAAACCTTGTCAATTTAAGAAATTATAGTGCTGCACGGAACCCAACACCAGTCAAAAAAGGGGGAGATACAGCAGTTTATTTAGTGGCTGTTGCTGTCGGTATGGTAGGCTTGACTTACGCAGCGGTCCCTTTGTACCGGCTCTTTTGTCAAGCTACTGGTTTTGGTGGCACTGTTAAAGAGGGGGCTGGCGTGGAGCAGAAGCTCAAAGAGCGGACTGAGAATCCAAATCTGAAAATAGAGGAGGCAGCAAAGGCTCGTGACATTAAAATTTCATTCAATGCAGACGTTTCTGATAGCTTACCATGGAAATTTTTCCCTGCACAGCGCAGCGTTCACATACATCCTGGTCAGAGTACACTGGCCTTTTATACTGCACACAATACGAGCAACAAATCAATCACAGGAGTATCTACATATAATGTCGCTCCTCAACAGGCAGGACAGTATTTTAATAAAGTTCAATGTTTCTGCTTTGAGGAGCAAAAGTTGCGACCTGGTGAGAAGGTTGACATGCCGGTATTTTTTTATATTGACCCTGAGTTTGCAGTGGATCCCAGGATGAAAGGTATAAACAATATCACGTTGTCTTATACCTTTTTCAAGGTATCAGATGAGGACGACTAATAACCTGGCATCACTATATCATTGTTTTTATCATTACAAGTCCAACAAAAACCAGACACAAAGAGCCAAATTCATTCTTTCTAATTTATATGTGTAAATATCTCTCTCCCCAAACTGCTAGTCACTCTATTGAGTCAGATACAAGAAGCATGCATAAGCCACAGCAAAGCAAGCTACAGTAGCTCCGACACTGACGGCAACAGTCGCCACTTTTGCAACCATGCCTTCACCTGCCTCTGCTTCAGTGCCTTCAACATAAACCTTGGGCTCCAAACCATACACATTATTGTTTTCCAGAGAAGTATCAGAACCACCCTTTGTAAAGCTTGCAGAGCCTCTCGTTGCCGAGGCTGACATGTCCACACAAATTGCATCCTGAGTCAGCTTGACTGGGTAAATTTCCATTGGCCTACACGTTGATGCTGGTGTCAAAACTCTCAATACTGGATTGTTGGGGTACCATGACACTATTGAACCATCAGCAAGTGAAAAGAGAGAGCCAGTCGCAGGGCATTCGATGCAACCATCTTGAGTAAACTTTGCCCTAATGAACCCTTCAGAGTATGCCCCCTCTGCTGGAGACCTAGCCTCAATCGCATAAATTTCATTTCTGTACCAGAAAATCAAAGCAGATTTTCCTTCTACTCGGATCTCCTTGCGGACGCCTTTGGGAAGGTCCTCTGGACGAAGAACTGGCACAAATCCGTCGCTGCTGGAGGTGGGAGGTTGACCACCAGAAACGCTCACTGCAATCACGATTTTAGGTAAAATACCGATGAGAGCACTTTTCGAAACAATAAAAGTTTGGTACATACCTCCAGTCTGTTGTGATACCGGCAACTTAGCCGTCCGTCGCGATGAGCGATGAGCACGGCGAATTGCGAGTGGAGTTCTTGGCGCATTGCCTGCTCTCCTTGTACAGATCAATGTGTGCATGCTCATGTGCATCTTGCCACAAGGAAGTAATCTAAAATTGGAAAATTTACTTGTGTGGTTGGACGATTTCAAGGGACTTATTCAAGGCGCAAAATGCGTGAACGCCATTTCAGACAGGTACCCCTTGACGCCTACGACGCATAAAGTAACATATATATACTGCCTAGGCATGACACAACTTAGGTCAACTTGACTTGAAAATTGACTCTGTTTCTGATACTGTAACTGAAACAATGACTGACAAACCTGACAGCGAATATGTGCCCTATTCTCAAGTGGTTTCATTTATGCAAATGTCACAACAAGTTATTACGTACTTGAAAAGACAAATAGAACAGTTGCAAACGACGGTATGTCATCTTGTCTCGATTGTGCCCTCTCCGCTGTCTCACTCACAGCGCTGCAGGCTGACGAAAGCGAGGATGCAGCCGCTGAAGAGACAACATTCCTGGCAGACACAGTGCAAAAATTGCTAAGTGAAAGACAGCAACTTTTAGAGGAATTACATGACATTAAAAGAGAGCATAGTCTACTATCGAAAGAGAATGTCCTTCTGAAGAATGAGCTTCTGTCGCATGAGGCAGGTCTTTCTCCAAACCAAAAAGGAAGCCCTTTAAAAAGACGTGACAATAACACTATAGAAGTCACATTATTTCCAAGATGTTGATATTTAATTTACTCTATGATATTTCCGGCTTTTGACCAACTCTTCCAAAATGGTCTGATCCCTTGTGTAATGATAGCGAAGCTGACTATCTGAGTATCTGTACTCATTGTGAAAATTAGCTGCATTTCTGACAGCAACCCAGCTCTCCCATAAATGTATCATAGAATCTGAAAAAGACAGATTCCTTTGCTTGGCAAAAGCATTCGTCTTCTGAATAGCAGACCCCATTGTTTCTTTCACGATATATGCTTGCTCTTGTGACAGAGGATTTGCAAGGAGACAGGTCGGAGGCTCGCTCCATTCATGTTTGTCAAACACAACCAATGCCCTCAAGGCAAACCACGGACCAAATTTCGGATGAAGGCAAAGATGGCAGTTTTGATCCATGTATGCGAGCCCTGTTGACTGAGCGCATCGTTGCATCGCCGGCAATGGCGAACCTCTATGCGACCAGTAAATTCGATGCTTTTCACCAGTCTGCTGACAACTCTCCATAATAGAACCCTCGATGAAAGACTCCAATGGGTTGCTATCATCAAGCGTTGCATTCCCAGTGACCAGCGCATCAATGAAATGTAACCACAGCTCTCGGCTGTTCCCAATGAGGACTGCCAAAGTTGCTTCATCTTCAACTTCGGGAATCTTTGAAGATTCTAATTCTACAGGGATTGCATTGTTGTATGTCGCCAATTGGAAAGGATGAATGATGTCAATTCCACGACTTGATAGTGAGGTGCCCAAGTGGCTAACGAGGCGAACACTGTTCATGGACCTGCAAAAGAAACACAGTGGTTTTATCTTAAATGCTGGGAAAAGAATGATACAAAGAGATCGAGTAAAATAGTAGTATACTGCCTCATTCCTATCGATCAACCCTCCATGGTCATAAAGTGTCAGGATACATATTAGGCATGGTTGTTATTTTAATCATAGGCATACTGGTCCCTGGGAGCCTTCGCGGACGAAGTCATTCTGTGTGTGGGTCAACCACACCACACTTTATAAACAACAATACCTTCACAGAAAGCCTTCATCAAAGAGCTTCCTTCATTATAAATGTGGCTTTATTTCAAGAAATGTCGACGCGCTGAGAAAAGTGATCAACAACATCCGAGCACTATTGTTGGTGAGGCCAGGTCTGGTGGGGCCTTCACAAAATGATGGCTTGATTAATTTACACACACAATATTCTCAGGACAATTTTAATTTAATCTGGCATAATTGAATCCACAACAGTTAGCCTGACGTTTTTCTTGGCATCTGCCCTGTCTTGTAGGAACACAGGGCCTAGTCCCGGCATCCCCTGCGTTGTATCCTTCGCTCAGTAGCCTGCACCACTCAGTACACCATCTCAATGTACCTTCTTTTGTTCAATGTGGTGTTTGCCCACATATCTTAGCAGCCATTTCGTCGTAATGTAGGAAATAATTGCTCTACCCTCTCGCCGACAGTTGCGCATGCAACTCCAGATGGTCTACTGCCTCCAAGTCCATCAATCATTCAGGAATTGAACGTTAACGCAGTACACTTAGTTAAAATCATTTCATAAATACTTAGAATGCACCGATTTAATACGAGCCAGAAGAGCCCCCATTTTTAGCCCCAAAAATATCGTTGATCACTGCTCAAAAGTATACACATGGGTTCGGCTTTAGGTATGAAGGTTGGGATCTCTCTAAAGGCTTTGCAAGGACCAAATTTCCTCATTCAAACGTAAGTTACACTACTTCTACTTTGCGTCCACTCTATGGGCCATTGAACTGATCTGCATATTTACCTTGCAGACACGGTATTAGCGGTCGAGATGTACAAGATGCTGCAGCAGAAATCACCGAAGGGTTAATGAGTCTGCCTAGCACTTCTCAGCTTGGGGATGTGCGCCTTGACGACGGCAGTTGTGACGCTCTTCCCAGTGTAGCACTTGGTCGGCAGTGGGCTCTGCACAGTAGAGTCATGGTTAGCTATCGGCTCGTAGGTGCAGTGTACGTTTTAATAGTCACAGAACCACAAGCGAATGTCTTTTTATGTTTACAGCTGTTAGATGCTGTCAGCAAAGCACTGGTGGGCGTAGCCCGAGGTATTGATGTCACTCTTGAGAAACTCATCAAGAGGTACTCTGAGTTATTCGGGATGATTGATGGACTTCTGAGTGGGGGCATGGCAGCTTTACCCACTGCATTTTCTCATGCTTCTGCTACTAATGAGAAACTTATCGTGATGCCCAGTAGTGCTGCAGATGCTGCCAGGCGATTGAAGCGAATCCTAGGCAATAAAGAAGGCAAAGAATCTGCTTTTGCAGTGGCGGCTGGAATGACTAAAGAAGAAGATTATGAGCCAAATGGTCAACCCCAGCAGCCTTCAACCCCTACTGCAGAAGAATTGGCAAAGTATAACCAGTCTAGCTTACTGTCAGATCCACTGGCTAAAATTTCATTCGAGATTCCTGAAGATGCCTTGCCTCCTCCCCCGCCAAGAGCTGCTGGCGCCAAGAAACGTTCAAGGTCACCAACGCGTGCTATTATTCCCCCTCCGCCACCCTCTGCCTTTGCTGGAGCAGTCAAGGAGAAGGAAGAAGACGAGTCAGGGATGTTGAAAGAAGGAGGTGAAGGAGAGGAGGAAAATGCAGTGACACTGGAGGAAGAAGAAGAGGAGGAGGAAGAAGAGCCTGTCAGGGCAGTAGTAGCACCAGCAGATGTCCTTCAAAGCCTTCAATTTGTTGAGATCTGGAAGGCAGAAGTAAGAGGAGACACAGTAAAAAAAGCAGGCACAGAGTGCCTGGTACGTAGGCGATTAGCACCCATGGGCGTCGATTCAACGAGGTTCAAACTTGCCGCATTGAAAGAGTCACCCATCATCGATGCCTGCTTGTTGACTGCAAAGATGCATCCTGAACATACTCTCCAAGAGGGCCAAGAGTTCAAAGCACAGTTACATGGCACTTCAATGGAGTGTCAGTATCTGAAATTCACCCTGCCAGCCATTGCATGCCCTGCTCCCATCACAGTACAGCTGCTCGTGGTCCCAGGGACTGCTGGTGGCAGGGACAGGTCATGGCAAGGCCTTGCTGTGCTGCGCTATGCCGTGCATCCAAACGCCTTGCCAGGGGGTCTCCTAGATGTCAATGTTGACCTTGATCTCGCTCCAGATGCTGGTGGGGATGTTGTTCGCATCTCACCTGAAGCTGATTGGTGCAGGGATGAGTGCCGGGTTCGATGGACTTTGGGCACGTTGAAGCCAGGTTCAGAAGGCGCGTTAAGAGTTGTATTGAAAGCTGGGAAAGGGGCTGCACCTGATCGGGCCACCACTGCACTGAAGGAAAGGACAGTAGCTAGAGTATCATATTCAGCTCGTCCTGGAAAGACATTGTCTGGGGTCACCATGGAGGTCTCGCTGCCTGAGGCTGATGTCGGATACATGGGTGGAGCCGTCCAGCATTTTGGACAGATCATTGTACACCCTGCATGAGCTGTGTTTGTTGCATACATTATTTTCTCTTTTAAATTTAACAATAGATAATGATATGAATCGTGAATAAAAATGGGACGTTCACTGCGCAGAATCAAGAAACACAACCCTAAAATAAAGAAAAGGAGTCAGAAGAAGCCGTTTGGAAAATCTAAGCTACCGGATGATATATTAAAGAAAGATACAATTGTATCGGAAAAGCTGGGAATTGAGTGAGTGCCGCTTGTATTGGGAAGTCTTCCGACCGCACCCCTGAGTTCGCTCCATCTCGCATTCTGCAGAATAGACTGGAACACAGCACATCAGACAAGGAGCAATTACAAGCGCATAGGTGTCATTCTCAACCCAAACGCCGGATTTGGAAGGAACAAAAAAGATGATATTAGTGTGGAAGATGTCCAAGTTGTTGAAGGCAAGAAATTAGACGGCGATGTCACCCGCCTGCTAGGTCAGGCCACTGAAAAGGTTCCTCCCAAGCCTCCTACGAGTAGGCAGAGGAACATAATTGACAGGTTGATTGCAGCACATGAGGATGACTTAGAATCAATGGTAAGCGATAGAAAGTTGAATCCGATGCAGCATTCACAAGGAGAGTTGAGGAGATTGATACAGGCTGTTCAATACTATCCCGAAGGCTCTGCTGTCAAATTTAGGGCACCCAACAAACGATTGTGAGCATTTTATTCTTATGATAATCAACGCAATTTATATCTCAACACTACATTACTAAAAAGACAAAAAGACTCATTTTAAATTGCCATTTTTTCTCTGCGTTGTCTTAATCTAGAAGCTACAAAGAAGGCCATTTCCAAAGCTTGCTCTGCGTTCAATCGAGGATCGCAGTGTGTGTGGTAACGAGAGCTGAGGTCCAGCTCTCCTACTTGCGAGCCACCCCCTAGGCATTCCGTCACATTCTCCCCAGTCATTTCCAAGTGTAAGCCTCCAGGCACAGTGCCCATTGCATCATGCACATCAAAGAAGGCTTCTACTTCCGCCCTAATATTGTCATAGCGTCGAGTCTTGAATCCATTGCAATCCTCTGTGTTTCCATGCATGGGATCTGAGACCCAGGTCACCACTTGTCCTGCATTGGTCACTGCCTCAATCAATGCAGGCAGCTTGGCACGAACCTTTTCTGCCCCCATGCGCACAATGACTGCCAACCTTCCAGGAGTGTTTGCAGGATTCAGAGTCGCGATCAATGCCACCAACTCAGCTGGATCCATTTTATCAGAAACTTTGACTCCTATTGGATTCGCGATACCTCTCATGTATTCCACATGTGCATTATCCAATTGACGGGTGCGTTCTCCACACCACAAGAAATGCCCGCTGCATCCATACCAGAGACCGGTGGTGGAGTCTTCTCTGGTCAATGCCTGCTCATACTCCATGAGCAGGGCCTCATGGCTGACGAAGAAGTCAGTCTCCTTCATTAAGGGGCTATTTTGATCGAATCCACAGGCGCGCATGAAACCAATAGCCTCTTCAACACGTTTTGCAAGGTCTCTGTAGGCCTTTCCCTCGTCAGAATTATTCATGAAGTCTAAATTCCACTGAGTGACCCGATCCAACGAACCATAACCTCCGGTGGCAAAGCCTCTAAGCAAGTTGAGCGTGGCTGCAGATTGATTGTAAGCTTGCACAAGGCGCCATGGATCAGGTATCCTAGCTTCAGCTGTGAATTCTGGCCCATTGATGATATCTCCTCTGTAGGAGGGCAATTCTGTGCCCTGCTTGACCTCGACATTGGCAGAGCGGGGCTTGGCAAACTGGCCAGCAATCCGGCCAATCTTGACAATAGGAACACCTGCACCAAACATGGTCACAACACTCATCTGTAGCAGTACTCGGAATAGATCTCTGATGCGATTAGCAGAGAATTGAGTAAAGGCCTCAGCACAATCACCACCTTGGAGCATAAAGGCGTCTCCTCGAGCACATGCCGCCAGGCGCTCCTGAAGAGTGCGGCATTCTCCAGCAAAAACGAGGGGCGGGAAATTAGCAATAGTAGCAGCTGCCTTATCTACTTCGACCTAAAGCAACAAATATGGGAAAGGGTGAGACAACGAAGCATGCACAGTGGAGGATTCTCCAACATAGCGGTTTCAAAAGTTGCAAAATATTTACTGTTTTTCTTCATCTAGATGACTTGTACAATAAATAGAGCTATGCGCTTGTGCTACTCTTCCTTACCTGGTCGGGATATGCTGGCTGCTGCAATGCCTTGAAACTTCTCCAGCTAGTCGGGCTCCATTTCTCCAGGTGATCAGCATCACTATAGAAAGGGACAGATTGTGCAGTAGGGGGCTCGGCTACGGCTTTAATAATAGTATTTCTTCTCTGCCTGGAAGTAGTAATCCCTCCTTTCCGTGTGCCGCTACCGAGTTTAGAGAGTTTGATGGATAGCTTTGATTGTGACATGTTAAATTAGGATTTGAATATTGTAAAGGAATGAAATTAATTGCGGTCACAGCTATTTTGTACAACTGGTTGGGTGGATGCCTTCTTACCACGTTACAGACATAGCTGGGGCATATTTTTCATAGCTAGGGATCAGCTCAGGCTGTCTATACTGCTTTCTCAATTGAGTACAGACCTCTACTGCTATCCAGTAGGGTCACCCCATTTTACTCAGTATATGCTTCAGGGAGGTGTCCTATCAAGGGAGGACCGCCTCTTCCCCTGCTGCTACTAAAGCTAATTGCCATTACATTCAGGTCAACGAGATATGCATATCGAGCTTGTATTCAAATATGAAGTGAAGAATCGATCATGTCATATAGGTTCGTTGTATTCATAAAGTATAGTACACAACAGTAATCTCGTATGTGATCCTGTCAACCGTGCTGAGATGGCGAAGAGCGACAGTTTAATTGATTTTGAAGCCTTCAGATCACTCTGCAATGTATGTTGAACTCGTAGGAGATGAGGGATCAGCACCAGAATTATAGAGATGATATGTCCCGACCAACCACGTGCAGGACTTTGCTCAAGATTATGCAATGTTTACGGCTGCCTTAAAAGAACTTCAAACCCAACTTCCGAGCCTTCAGCATCCTCTTACTGTTCAAGCCACAAGCCATGCCATTAAGAGAGTTGCAGATAGAGCAGACTCAGAATCCTTTAATGATTACATAAATGGCGACGTCGCTCCTGTGGGCCAGCTAAACCTGGCACAAGAAATGAATGATAATTTTCGGCTGATACATATGCTTGATGCTGAAATGAGAGCAATCTATGATAAAGCAAAGAATATGCAGTCTAATATGCAGAACAATAACACCAGAACTGATCAGATGAACAGTAGGGAAGGCATCCATTGCTCACTCTCTCCTCAATGTGAGACTGATTTACTGGTTGCTGCAGCCGTGGTAGACGGCATGGCGGAGGAATTGAACATTATTGTGACAATATCTGAATCATTAAGCTTGGATACCTCAGCAGAGGAGTTTGGTGCATACACCACAGTGCTGAGTATCCAGCCGTTCCTGTCTAGGCACCTCCAATATTTTACACTTTCCAAGAAGGAAGAGGACGAGCAGGAAGGCATTATTGCGAGTCGAGACTGTCCTATTTGAAATTACAATACTGATTTATGTCATCCATAGCTGTATTTTCTATTTGTTCTTGCACTGTCAGCCTACATGTCAGAACTGGCAAGTTTGTTACCTGACAGGAAGGAAGGTATACCTACTTCTGGGAAAGAAGCGCCCTTATTACTTGAACTTAATTCAAATGCACGATTTCAGCAGTATCAGAAACTTGACGAGTTTAGTGAATATGTAGACCGCTCTCTGAACGACAGACAAGTTGCGGATTTTGAACTTTTTCAAAGGCTCCTAACTCTGAGCTTGACCAATGAAAGGGCGATAGATGCAGCTCTCACTTTGGCCAAGAACTTGCCACTCTCCTCGGTTTCGACTAGTTGGTTCAACACCATTGAAATTTTTCTCAAAGCTAGTCAAATATATGAGCAGAAGGAGAAGCACTGCCTGGAGCAAGCTCTGTGCTGGGCAGAGCATCTTGAAAATGAATTTGAAGTCTCAGGAATAAATGTGAATCCTGACGGGTATGCTTCTCTCCTATTTCAAGTCTATTATCGAAACTCCCTTCACACTGCCAATGATATTGTCCAGAAGAATCTAGTGGCCAGAGCATTTCGAATCATCAACAGTCCTCAAGTCAGCCCATCAACAAGAGCATCAAAGAGTTTGACATTGACGGAGCTGCAGCTACAAGAATGCTCAGAGCTATTGCATAGAGGTCTAGTAGAGGAAGCATTGACTTTGCTCCCTTCCATTGAGATTCAGCTTGATGGTGCAGGTCCCTTGGAGTGCATAGAAGGGGACCCTGATTTGAAGGAGAACATGAGGTTGGCCCGCAGATCAGGGGCGATCTTGCATGCGAAAGCGCTTCTGGCACGTAATAGGCCAACCCAGGCATTGGACACATTGAGGCATTGGGCATATTCACAGGACAATGAAGACATTGAAGTTCTATTGCTGTGGCTAGAGTGTAATGTCCACGAAGCTAAAAATTTCCCAGAGATGATGCGGTGCATATCTCTCTTGGGCGACAGTCTTTTGCATTGCACCAAGGCTGAAGTGTCAATCTGTACTTCCAATTGGCTCTGTGGTCTCCAACTGGTACTTTCTACTCAAAGTCTTGTACACCTCCCTGAAGAGTTTGCTGCTGTCTTCCGAGATGTACTCATGCAAATCGTCAATCATGTCAGCTGCTGCGCCCTTGTAGCAACATTGGACACCCTGCTGTCGCATCATGAGGTGGGAGCAGATCTTGCACTGGACGTACTTTCCTCGGATGCCTTTCAAGCGGCGCTCTCACACAACAACAAAGGGAGGATATATGACCTGCTCTGGAAGCATGCCAAGGTGCAGTACAGCAGGAAAGAGTGTCAACCAGCATCCCAGGTACTCAAAGCAGCGCATCATTTTGCATCGACAGAGGACAAGGGGAGAACATGCAGATCCATTGCAGCGTGCTATTATCAGCAAGGCGACACGGACGCTTGCAAAGAATGGATGTTGTTAGCGAGACAAGATGGCCATGAAATGCAATTTCTTCCACTCTTGCTCCAACTTGAAGAGTGCCTTCAACAGTATGAAGATAAGCTTGTGATGTCTGAGGTATCTGGTATCTTCAACGAGCTGACAGAGTCTAAAGACGCAAGCCTCCTATTTCCCATTGTGTATGGTATGGCCGTTCGAACTCGGAATCCCAGGATAGTTAGAGAATGCAGTGGGGCCATCATCAGCAGTTTCTTGAGGACAAAAGAACTGTCAGGTTTCACAGCTGATCAAGCGTCTTGCTTGATTCTCCAGCACATTGCAGCTTTATGCAATTCTGGCAATGCAAAGGATGTAAGCCTGCTTGCCAGAGTACTCACACAGGCAGCTCATACATGCATCCAAGAGGAATCTCTCCCAACCCTAGTTACATTGGGTTACAATGCAGCCTTAAAGGCTTTGAGCGCTTGTGAGTACAAGGTGTGTGTGGATATTGTCACTTCAACGTCACTGGTTTTGGAAAGGCTTGAAAATGGTCACGAGTCAGTGAGTAAGCCTTCGCTCCTCCTTATAGGTGCTGAAGCACTTTTAGAGCTTGGGGGAAGCAGTGGTCACTTGGCAGACAAGCTGCTGGCAAAAGCTAAAGAGCTTATGCGTCCTGGCATGCAAGCATGTGAGCATCTCCATGCCATACTCACACTCTCCTCAGCTGCTGCTGCAAATGCTCCATCAGGCTTCATTCAAGCCTTTGTTGGATGTCAACCCCTACACCTTTCAGAATGTGGAGCAACAATACTACTGCAGAGTGCCCTGACCGTGTTCAAGACAAATGAACGCGTTCACAGTGCAGTCTTACCATTGCTGGTCCAGTGGATCCAGGTGACGCCAAGCACCAATGCATGGCACAGATTTATTCCAGGCATGTCACAACTCACAGCATCCAACCAAGCTCGTATGCACATGTTCTATGCTGCATCGAAGAAACTTCAACATACTGTGGATGATGACATTTTGGTGCAATGGCTCGTACCCACCCTGTATAACATGGCCATCACAGGAGCCGAAAGCGACGACAGTCTTTTTGTATCTGCATGCTTTTATCTTGCCAAGACATTGAATGCTGGGAAGAATCTTCTCTCACAAGAAAGGCTCTCCACAATGCATCAGGAGATATGCGATGCTGATCTGGCAGACTACTGGAACAGCTTAAGAAAGGAAGAAGAAGGGAGTGGTGGACCACCACCAGAAACTGTCATGGCCATCGGGCAAGAGGAAGCTTCAGGAGTAGTCCACTCTATACAAGGTCCTATCTTGATGATCCCACTGCTGAATGCACGTGAGGCAGACGATGAAAATGTAGAAGAAGAAGAAGAAGAAGAAGAGAGCTCTTCACAAGAGGATGCTCATATGGAAGAGAATGCAGGCACACAGAGTATGTGGCTCCAAATGATACATTTAGCACAAGACAACTGAATTTTAACTTACAAAATAAATTCTTGTTCAAGTTTGATCTCTTCATTAATCTCCCAGGCATTTATTTGAAAGAAAGCATACCAAAACATATCCTTTCAGTCATCAAGGATTCATTCAAGGGTGGGCAGTTGAAATTAAATGGTATCAAATTCCCAAAAAAATCAGCAATCGTCTTCATTGCAGTTTGATTATATCTAAACAGTAGCCATTGCCTGAACAGGGGTGGCAATCGATACTTTCTGTGCACCAGCTTCTGGAGTAGAAGCAATGCCATGCTTCATCTCAGTCAGAACAGCCTCCCACTTCTTTGCGGGCTCTTTCCAGCTGAGATCTTGGGCAATGCATGCCTCTCTCATAGCTGTGAAGGCTGGAGTTCCGTACACTTGAGCTGCGCTTGTCATAGTGGCAGCGACTGCCTCGGCGTCGCTTTCAATGAGAATATCCAAATCCATAGCACCCATATGGAAACCGGTGACACCCTCCTTGACCGTGTCAACCAAACCACCAGTAGAGGAAACCAAGGGGACAGTGCCGTAAGCCATAGCATGAAGCTGGATCAATCCGCAAGGCTCAAAACGAGATGGGATGACCATGTAGTCGGCTCCAGCAGTGATGGTGTGAGCCAGTGGAGCTGAGAATTTCACGATGCCAGCTGCAACGCCTGGGAACTCTGTGGAGATATTCTTCACAGCAGCTTCAAGGACCTTCTTTCCGGTTCCTAGAATGACAACTTGAGCGTTCATGCTAGCTGGAAGCTTCTTGAGGGCAGCAAGAAGGATGTCCACGCCCTTCTGTTCTTCAAGGCGGCCAATGAAACCAAAAACCGGAGCCTTGGGGTCCACTGGGAGTCCGACCTCACGTTGAAGAGCAGCCTTTGCATATGCCTTGCCGGCATCTACAGTGTCTTCATTAAATTTGAAAGGAAGGAACTTATCTCTGGCTGGCGACCATTCCTCAGGATCCATTCCATTCACGATACCCTGAATGCTTTTGGCCGCAATGGCCTCATCCAATTCCACACCAAGAGTTGGGCCACTGGCCATCTCCATGGCATAATTGGGAGACACAGTGAGGAGAGTATCACATGCAGAAATGCCACCTTGGAGCCAGTTGATCTTGGCATACTTGGCGCCCAGTGGAGCCTCGGGCAGGGCATTTGTCTCGTCAGCAGGGGATGTCTCATCGAAAACCTTTGGGAAACCATCAGTGAACTCAAAGCGGCTCTTGGAGATCTCTGGGAGACCAAGATTAGCATATGAGTCCTCCCAGAATCGTCCCTGGAATGCCACATTGTGAATGCAGAGAGCGCATTTTGTCTTTTCAAACAAACCAGCGGGCTGGTAGACGTCCTTCAGAAGGACTGGAACCAGGGAGGAATGCCAGTCATTGGCGACCATCACACAGTCTTCACCAGGCATGAATGGGAGAGCGTTTAAGCTTTCAATGGCAGCACGGCAGAATAATGCAAAGCGCTTTTGGTTGTCAACGAAATCAGCTCCTGATTTCTCACCATAGAGCTTGGAGCCAGTGATGCCACAAACCTTGGCCAAGAACCATGGATGGTCAATCCAGACTCTGTGGACTCCCTTCTTGATGGAGTGGAAGAAGCGAACATTTTCACCCATGACGTTCACAAACACGCTGGTGTCCCAAGCATCCCAGTACTGATCATAGCGTGGGGCGATCGTGAAGACTCTGTGACCGCGCTTTGCCAGCTCGACAGGCAGACTCCCAACCACATCTCCAAGACCTCCAGTCTTTGACCATGGCGCCACTTCAGAGCTGACAAATACGATGTCCATGGTTCCCTTGTTGTCCAAATTGCTTGGAGTGATGGGTGCAGAGGGAGACACACTGGGCATTGCCACATTGGAGATCGTCAAACGCTTGGCAGTTGGGGCATTGAAAATCGACGCCTTATTGAATAGATGGTTGACCCTAGCTGATGAATGACGGAAAAAGAGTCGTTGTTGGGTTGCAGCAGCACCCTTTTGTTGGATGCCAGAAACTGCCTTCATTCTTTCAACACCCCAGAAGTACAATTTCCAGATTATTAAATCAATTAAATAGAAACAAAATTATCTTTGATACCGTTGCAGAGGACTGGTTTAAACTGCAATGCGTGTTGTCATTTGAGCGTTGATTCATTTGGTGTGATGACGAGGATATTTCTTCAAAACGTATCAGAGGACAGCTCGACTTCATGAAAAGCAGCAGAAAGCATCCAAAGAGCTAAATGCACTCCCCAGAGAGAACCTCCAGTGTCAAGGGCTATTGTTTA
The DNA here is from genome assembly GCA_019693495.1 of Axilococcus clingmanii. NCBI lineage: Eukaryota > Viridiplantae > Chlorophyta > Chlorophyceae > Chlamydomonadales > Chlorococcaceae > Axilococcus > Axilococcus clingmanii. The sequence continues at coordinate 25,659 of JAAMXV010000545.1, forward strand.
GGTTACACTAATGAAGACTCAATGCTGAAGAAGTGAGTGGCAGCTGTATTGGCTGGCAGGATCAGATGCCTACTGAAATTTCGTGAAGAAATATCTGCACGTCATTGGCCTCTCTCTATGGAATAGAATATCAAAATGCCAAATGATTGTTCGTGAAGGGAGAAGAATGTCTCTTGGACGGTTGCCATTGATGAGGGACAAGCCAGTGAACCCACATTCAGGAATTACATAACACAGGGTCACCATCGGCTCGAATTTCCCACTTCTCGCAGAAAGCTCAAATACATATATACTTATTCAAAAAAGTGGTTCCGATTCCAATGTACCTCGATTTATGTTGAGAAGCCCTTGAGAATTTCCCCCTTCACCAACCCCCTATTGGCTGCTGGGCCCAGGCATTGGCACTTTTGTTATGGATCCGGTACTGTATGAGACCGGCCATGGGCCTCTTGCCTTACCACATCTTTGCTTAGGCGGCATTGGCACCTCGGCTAGCCTGGCGGAAAAGTCCTTCCAACCTTGAAACTTTCTTTTGCAGTAGCTTATGTTTCAATAAAATGGGCTCATTCTTGAGTTGCTGGGCAATACCCCTGCTCCCGTTTTTCAAAAATTGTTGATATTGTACAAGCCCCCTTCCCCCAAAAAAGTAGCACGGCCGTCTGCTAAAGATATGGTACACAGCACGCTTTACAAACTTTATAACAGCTATAATCAATGCATTATTAAATGTTAAGAGTCAGTACCTCCAGAGTTTGCAAATTTTACCACGAGTTTCTTGCCTCGAGCTAATCTCTTTCCATGACAGGCGCTCATTGCCAAAACTGCCTGATCTCTGGTCGCATACGTGAGGAATGCACAGCCTTTGGATCTCCCTTGACTGCGTAGTATAGCAAGTTCCAATATTTCACCGTGCTCAGCAAACCAATTCCACAGATCGCTCTCAACAATCTCAAATGGCAGCTGACCTATGAACAGCTTGTGTGCGTACAGTGAAGGATCACTGACACCCCTCCCCAGCTTAGCCCCTATTCTCATCACAGTCCCAGGTGCTGCAGCTGCTGCAGCCATGTATTGCATTTGGGCATAGTGTTCTGGAGGGAAGACACCATAGTAAGGGGAAGCCTGCATTTCTTGTGGGGAACAGTATGCTTCATTGCTTCCATCGTTAGAGCTGTCATCAGCAGTGTATAATGAGTTCAAATTTTCACTTGAAGATCCACCTTCTACTCTCCCCCCGTTGATACGGTTGCTGCTATTGACAGGTGGACGGGGGAGTGGCATATGTGGAATCCCCGGAACATAGTGTGGTGGCCATCCATAGTAACCTCCATAGCTCATCATTGCTGGATGAGGGTACATCATTCCCATGTGGTGCATTGGGACATCATTGCTGGGATAGGAATGCCTAGCAGGGTAGTGGAGCTCATTCTTTTTAGAAACATCAGCAAATTTAACGACCAATGGGTGGTCACTCGCTGGGTGGAATGGTCTCTTATCATGCAAAGCATGAATTGCAGCCTCGCATGAAGCCCATTTTTTATAGAGAACAAATGCACACCCTGCCTGACTATTCTTGGGCCGTAACACATTAACAACATCGATCTCTCCAAACTGAGCAAACAGCCCGGTGACTTCCTCGTTGCTCAAGGACTTGGGAAGCTGGCCCACGAACAGTTTTTTGGGTGCAATGATCTGCTCTGAGGCCAAGTATGAAGCATTCGGTTTGCGAGGCTGTGCAAAGCTAACAATAATTGGCTGTCTATACAACATATCATCATCACTGGTAGACAAAGGCCAGAGCATGCCGGTTGTTGACTCTTGAGCAACTTCAGCTTCGGTGAATGTCTTAAACAGTACCATGCCACAACCTTTACTAGATCCATCCAGATTGCGGATGACTGTTGTCTTTTCTATTTGACCAAACTTACTGAAAACTAGTTCTATGTCGGATTCGTTCTTATCTTTGGGAAGTTGAGTTATGAACAGCCTCGGGACTGCGACCACAGCAGCAGGTGCTCGGTACTGCAATATTGGAGGAAATGTCATCTTTGCGATTTGAGTTAAATCAAGTGGACATGCAAAGCTTACTTGGCGCTGTCTCAGTGAACCTTGAGGGTCTACTGTCTGGTATTGCCCCGATTGCCCTTCAGAGATGACCGTCATGGGCTCAACGTTTAGCACCTTGACAGTACCTCCAGTGTCTAAATTCAGTAGTAACTGTGCAATCAGTCGAATGGCTTGAACTCAAAAAGGACGTCGTATCAGGCGAGATAACCAGAAGGCGGGGGTGGATGATCGAGGATAAAGCTCTTCAAGTAAACGCCCTGATGATTGATGAAATGTTATCTGTCAATTAAATAGCGATTGTTAAGGCCGAAAAGTAAGCAATTTTCTGTGAATTCACGATAACGGGGCATTTGAGGCCCACGTAAGGCCCTTTCCCTTCTGTGTATCAGCATCTCATCTGTGAGGAAAGCTGGGAAGTCCACAGTTGGAGGAGAAGAGAGTGAGGGATAGGTAACCCCAGCGATCACTGACGTCAGCGGGCAAGCTGAGTTACTTGATACCTGGTATAAGGAACGGGATCTTGCTACAATATAGTACCT
>JAAMXV010000553.1:0-11361 GCA_019693495.1 Axilococcus clingmanii
ATGTGAGGGCGCAATTTCATGTTAAAAGTTTCTTTGCACTTTCATAGATGCCCCAACAGATGGCTGCGGCTGGAGTGTGAAAGAGCACTCGAGGCTGCCACCCCCTCCACAGCGCTCCAGTGCCTTCTTCGATCGCTATTCTCTTCAACACTGGTATCACTGCTGTAGTATTGTATCTAGTAGCGCTCCCAATCCCCTCCAACTGCAGCCTCGTTTTCACTACATCGAATGGGGTCGTTGCTGCCGCCGCAATTCCACCTGCCAACCCACCTGCTATCAGTTGGTCTTTCAATCCTTCCTCTGCTGCTGCTTCTTCTTCTTCTTCTTCTATAACCTCACCATTCTTACTACTACTGCTACTCCTGTCTGAAGAGGTTACTACAATCTTAGCACTTTCATACACTGAAAAATGAAGTGCTGTGTATGGAATGTTCATAACTAACGTCATACACCGTAAAAAGCTAATTGGGAGATATTATCCCATAACTCTAATCCATACGTTTCCTATCTACTTGCGCTGTGCACATTTCAATAAATTTCTTAAGGGGGCGCTTCGCTAAGGAACCTTCCAATATAAGGGCACTTCCGCAATGTATCTTCTTCAACTCGCAACATTACTTTGGTCTTGGCGCTTAGACTTCCTGCCGACTTGCAGCTATGAAAGAATGCAGGAATGATCAAGTTGTCTGCCTTTTTATTGGATCTATAGACTTCCTTCTGAACGCCAGTGCAGCATTTGAGTCGTCTCAGTTGGCACCTGAATTTTGTACTTATTGCTCTAGTATGCTTCCATTTTACTACAGATTCTATGTTAGCAATAACATAGGAATCAAGGCTTGTGGACCGAAATAAGGCACCCTTCCCGAAGTCAGTTCAGCAAAGGATCTTTGCCAAACCAACAGTGTCACCTCAATTTTTGGATGCGGACATCCACTTCTTGGAATTCCACTAGTAAGTGATCAAAAATTGCAGTGGAGAAAGTGGATTTGAGCCCTTGACCTATTCTTTCCCAACAGCCCAATTTTGATTGATTGACTGCACGTCTCATGGAGGAAGAGGTGGTACTGCTGGCGCACGCCCTGCGCACGCCAGGACATACTCTGTTGCACTGACTTGGGATGGCTTCCGCCAAAATACTGATTAGTGCATCGGAATTCCAACACGGTAGCTAGATTCACCGCAAACCTCACACAAAGGTAAGACGCCAGGTAATCACAGGAATACTGTCTCTACTTTCTTGTGCACGTTCATGGATAAGATACCGAATCTACTCACCACAGGAATCTTACAGAATACAGTTTCAGGGACAGCAAAGCAAGAACAACTGCCTTGCAGAACTACCAGGCGACTTATAGTAGGTATATGTCCACAATCTGATTACGCAGACATTGGTGGGAAATACTCCGACTACAACACTATGGCTCTGGTAAGGATAACAAATGACGTGGAAGTATGCCAGCAATTCTGGAGCAATGCCAAGATGCGACCATCTTTTGACAGACGAGAGGGCACAGATAGTGTCCTGGCAAACGCCCTGTTGTCCACTGCAGTGCGACCGGCTACAATAAAACCGGAGCTGGGTTGGGCATACATTGAATTTACAACTGGAAATGTGGAGGTTTATGGAATGATAAACACATCAGAACAAAGGTACGTATTGAACATTCATATGGGGCCAAAATTGTACCGGGGCAGGGCCAGAGAAGATTGGATTTTTCGCAGCGGCCGAGCCCCACAGTACCTGTACAGTAACTTGTCAGGCGAAGTTACACATGGGACTGGGGTCACTTTAAGTATGGGTGGTGGTGAATTGTGAGCATCTGTGGACATTGCAGACTGTAAAGGTTCAGCTGTATTGGTGAGATGGGCAGGTATTCCTGACACCCCAATCGGGCTCTGTCGAGAAATCAGCCTACCGCACCATGATGAGGGGTATAGTAGAAAATATCTCAATGCCCAGATCAGAGATGGGAGCCTAAGCAAACTAATAGATGTCTCTTTTAGTAGCACTACGTTCGACAAGCCAATGCAATTCGAACGGCACAGTCATGCAAATGATGATGTCAGAGTGATTGTCAGCGGGCAATATGAGTTCAAACTGGATGATGGCATGACCATATTGGCTGGCGCAGGAGATGTTGTCAGCATGCCAGCATACACAAATTATGTGGAACGGGTGCTGATACCAGGTACAGTAGTGACAGGTAGGCTAACGACTGCCCTGCACCATGCAGTAAGCCTTCCGGTGTTGGGAAGTCAGCCTGGGCCTGCTACAGGGGCATCGGTAGCTGCACAGCCAGTTGCCATCATATTGGGAGACAGATAATCGTTGGAGCAAGGTGTACTTTATATTATTGCTTTTATTGTCAGCAATATTTTCAATTTGTACTGAACATGGTTTTTGTCTGTGCCTTGCCATCCTCTTTTATCTGTTTTTCAGTCCTGGCAGGACAGAAAGTGGGGTCGTTTGAGAGGTTTAGGCTCCTTGAGAAGAGTGAATTTAAACTTGACATTATGTGGAGTGTAAGATTAGACATTACTCAGCAATCAATCTCAAGCGTGTCAAGGTTTCCTGCAGAAAAACAAGCCCACCAGTCGCCACACGTGGGAGGCAAACGAGAGGAATGTATACTAGCTGTGCTAGCTCCTAGTTGTGGGTCGAGATAAGCAAACTGTTGCTCATTCTTACCTTTCCCCCTCCCCTCCTGCCTATCTATCCCCTCCGTTGTTGACTTACGTCTATACGTGCTTCCCTCTTGCGGAAGTCATCGAGATGAAGAAGCTTTACTTCTCGCAGCTTTGTGGTGAGTGTTTGTGAGCAATGTTTTCTTTGGTTCGTGTAATACGTAGTACACCCTGTAGTAGGTGTGGGCCGTCTGCGCACACTCAGCTGGTCGATAAATTGACCGTTTGTCTGGTAGGGTCAGCATGTTGAGACTGGGGTAGCTTTCGACGTCGGCCGAGCGCAACCTGTTTTAGGTTGTGTGGCATGTGACATAACCCTGAGCACTAGTATGACTTACAGGAGCCTTCCAGCCTTCGACGTGGGGAGCTTGGAACGATTCTAGGAGGGTTCAACAGCGTGCGCCAAGCGTTCGCCAAGCGTGCGCCCAGTAATACGGTTAGTCTGATAGTGAAGCCCAATGTAAGGTCTTGCACCATTTCCGAAATACTTGCTGGCTTGCTCCCGTAGAATCTCATACCGATCTGGCATCCAAGTATTAATACCCACAATGCACCCGCCACTGAAATTCGAGAAACAAGCCAACCTGTTTCAGCATGGGGGGACACATGACACAAGAGTCACGACAGAGCTCAAATTCGGCACTTTTCCAAGGCGGAACACCGTATCCCTTCATGCAGTCGCCTTGGGTGTGCTAGCCATGCTAGTCCTGATTGGAACAGCAGAAGCTTATCCAACCTATTCTGAATGCAATGCATTGTGCATCGCTTCAGATGTCAACCAAAAAGCCTGCAATTGTGTTAAATTCAGCTATGTAAAGCGACCTGGAAGTAGCATAGAATACCCTGGTGAATGCATTGAGTGGAAATGTGTTCCTGTGTTTGACAAAAAACTCTACGAGGACATGCTGATTGTTGGAGATGCATTTGATACGGTATCTCAGAGGTCTCTGACCCCAGACGATTATAAAGGAGCTGTTGACAGCTATTGGGGCCCAATAGTTGCATTTACGGCAGAGATGTTGGGCTTAAACATGTCGTCGACCTCACCAAGCAGGTCAAGGAAACTGCTTGATGAAGCGAACGGCTGTAGAGTTTCAGCCAAGTGCAATACCGACAAGAAATGCGAATTTGCGATAGAATGTGACATATTTTAACATAATCGACTGTGCCTGGTAAGATATGGAGGTCGCCTGCCATTGCAACTTAGGAGAAACGTTTTTTTATATGTTTAGCACAAATTGTATCATACACGTTTTCGTCTATGACTTGCCACCCTGTTTAATCTGTTTGTCAGCCCTGGCAGCACAGAAAAGTGGAGTCGTTTGAGAAGAATTACAACATTATGCTGAGTGTAAGACAAGACATTACTCAGCAACCAATCTCAACCCATCCTAATTATGGTCATTCATTATTTTGCACAGCCAGCAGCGTTTGTTAACCATATAGGAGTCAGCCTACAACTCTCCTGGTTTATCTCCCTAGTCACCATTTGAGACATTGTCCCTACATCAAACACCTCGTGCACCTTTCCATGCATTTAGATCCTCGTCGCAGAGACAGAGGACTCTGACGAGGACATGTCGGAGGTCTTGCTCGGGATCAAAACGAGCTAGGCACCTCCACAGCCTTGCGGAAGAAAAAGGGGCGTGTAACCTGAATGAAATATCAAAACTTACACAACATATTATCAAATATAAATCACTCTGCTCAAGGAGCCTAAACCTCTCAAACGACTCCACTTTCTGTGCTGCCAGGGCTGAAAATCAGATAAAAGAGGATGGCAAAACACAGACAAAACTCTCCAGTACAAACAAACAAACAAACAAACAAACAAACTCAAGCAAGAACATCCAATGGTTTTTCTGCTGGCGTTACTGTTGCAACTTTGCCCCTGTCACGCCCATCACCATCCACTGCATGCAGTGGGGCACTATCTTGGACTAAGTTTAATACCTTGCCATCCTCCGTGGTGACTTGTGCAATGTACACATATGCTTTCAGGACTATGTCTTCCCTTATACCTTGAGACACGACTTCAACCACAAGATAGTAGTCTGCCACCACTTTGGTTGCTGCGCTGCCACTCAAAGCCTTCTTGTATGCATCAGAGAAGGCAGCATACTCAGACGACTGTTCAATGTTTTCGTGCTCCCTGGTTTTGTCCTGTTGATACTGGGCTGAAGCGCTGAAGAACCCAAAGTAGCCGCCCCTTGCTCGGGCCTTGAACTGTGTCCTCACAATTTCATAGTCCCGCTGGAAACTAGATGAGGTGTTCACAAGAGCACTTTGTTCACCTGCTTCTAGCGTGGATACTACTTTGCCTTCCAATTCAAGGGTGCCCTTCAAGGTAGCTGAAATCCTTGCACCAACCGTCGCTGGTATCACAACCTGCACTGCAGCCCCTGTGGTGCTAGCCCATCCAAATTTCACTTGGGATACGCCTCCTGTTGGTGGTGCTGATTCTTTGTAGTCGGAGCTTCTTGCTAGTACCATCAGGAGCTCTCCCGCTGCTGTCAGCAAGATTGGTGCTCCTTCACCGGGCCGCTGCACTCCAGAGGTAAGTACGCCGTCCAGAGACTCCCCACTTGAACCATAAATGGATCGAATACCGTCGATATCATCCTGCGCTAAAAACCGTTGTGGACCACTATAGGACGGGAACATTAGTGCTCCTGGAACCGAGGAATGGGCCAAGCCAAGTGAATGCCCAAACTCATGAGCAGCAACAGTGATCAAGTCAACTCCGCCAGCCGGTACTGGTATATTGACAGTCCAGGTTTCAGCTTCATCAAAGTGTGCATCACCCGCAACATCACCGCCATTGGGTGGTGGATAGAAAGCGTGAGCCAGCACCCTACCAACTCCATCAAATGGAGATCCATCACCATGATCGCCAGCAACAAAGCTAATCACAAAGTCAGGCTTGAAGGCCAGCGATACCTCTGTGAATTTTAGAGGCGTAACTTGGCTCCAGAGATTAAGTGCCGCAGCGATAGCATCTCGAACCTGCTGCTGCGTGAGTTCTGGAGAAAAGTCTTGGAATCCGTATGTGAGATCAGTTCTATCCCACCGGTTCCCTTGAGCTGTAAAATCGCTAACACCTTGACGAGTAGGAATGTCAGGAAAGCCGCAACGCGGTCTGCTCATCTCTGCAACTGTAGCCTCATCTAGTGCTTTAGTAACAGGTAATCCATGAAACTGTTGAAAGTCTCTCAAAGCTTTGGCAGTAGCCACGTCAAAGTTCCCTAAGTTAGCATCAGGAGGATTTGCTGCTGTCCGCACAGCAGCAAATTCTTCGCTAGCTGAAGGGATGCGAAGATAACCGAAGCGCTGCAAGAATTCTTGCAATTTTGCAACAGGTAAACCATTAGTGCCCTCACACAACCCTACCGTTGAGGGAAATGTAAATGGATGGATCTTTGTCATTACTTGCTCCTAACAACGTTTAATGTAACTTTTAGTTAGGTAGCGTATTAGAAACTTAAAGAAACACAGAATTGTGTTTAAAACTCTCAGGTTCCAACCTTTATCAGTCACCCAAAATTTTGTTTGTTCCGCAAGCAGGTAGAAATCTGCCAGTGCCGTGGTCTAGAACTTTGTGACAAAGATAACCATAGGTTAACACGTTGCGACCTATGTACTAATCGATACTTTTGCGAAAATCTTCCAGTATCATTGAAGATAAAGTACTGGTATGTTCTAGCGTGCGCCGGGCGTGCGCCAGAAGTACCACCTTCAGGAGATCTGCCATGAGGGGTGAATCTACCAAAGTTCGGCTGTGGGGAAGGCTCGGGAAGGGGCTCACTTCGCTTCACTTCACTGCCATATTTAACTCACTACTAGTGGAAATCCTCAGAAGTCGGGGCCCACAAACGAACATTGAATTTACACTGTCGATTTGACAAAGATCCCTTTGCTGAGCTGCCCTGGGGAAGGGAGCCTTATTTCCGTCCAAACGACTTGATTGACGTGTAGTTCGCTAACTTAAATTTGTAATATGGAAGCATATTGGAGCTCTCACCTTGAACAGGCTCCCAGACTACCTGCTCCCGGTTTCTGTGCGCCACGCTCGACAGGTGCTCACACCATGTAGCCTCGGCATAAAAAGCTAAGACCCCTAATGAACCCGGAGATCCAGTAGCCTCCTTCTCCATTAAATACCTTTGCAATTGATAGTGATTCTCAGTCTATGCCCTTCTGTCAAGTCGAGAAACGTTGAGTTTAAACAGAATAAATTATTGAAATTTGGAGGAGAGGGGATGGATGGGCAGAATGTGAGGGGGGACAAAGCAAAATTGGGCAACAACCTGTCAAACCAAACTCGTGGGATGGCACTTTGCAAATCATAACTCCCTTCTTCAAACGTAGCAGGTGTTGTCCTTACTGCAGAAGCCCTGATGAGCTTGCTGGAACAAGAATAGATACAGGTTTGGAGCCGCGTAACCTGAGTGAAATGTCAAAGCTTACACACCTTATTATCAAATATATATCACTCTTCTCAAGGAGCCTAAACCTCTCAAACGACTCCACTTTCTGTGCTGCCAGGGCTGAAAATCAGATAAAAGAGGATGGCAGATCACAGACAAAACTCTTATAGTACAAACAAACAAACAAACCAACCAGCATGCCTCCCTCAAGCAAGAACGTCCAGTGGTTTTTCTGCTGGCGTCACTGTTGCAGTGCTCCTTCAATGAGTCGCTGCAGTCTCGCGACTGACAGTTGCAGACACATTACCTACCTGCCAATTGTCTTTTGGCTGCTTCCTCACTTGTAGAGTTAAAAATGTCAACTTGTCAGCTGTAGACAATCCAGCCATTTCATTGACGCGCTGAACCTCATAGATGCAGTAGCAGGTGGGTGTTATAGGATAACCATATGGCAGATACCCATAACCATTGACACCCCAGCCGACTCCCCATGAGTTCTTTATTTTCAACATCCCAGCTGAGTCATCATATCCCACGCAGAGCACAGCATGACCTCCAGCATCAGGGCCATCCATGAATGGAAACACTCCAGTTGAACCACTCTGTGTATAGTTCTTCGAAACTCGGAAGCCTATGATCACCGGAAATCCACTCAGTATTGCTGCTTTTATGCCATCAAGACTGTTCCCAATTTCACCCACCCTGATGGCCTTCCTCTGTTCACCTGCTCTATAAGCTGCTGGTTGAGGTTCTTCAGCCAATGTGATGAAAGGATTATCTAAGACGTATCGGCAATGTTGCTCGGCACAAGCTCCAAAATACTGCACTGCTGCTATGGCTTGTGACCGAGTTGCTCCAACGTCTGCTTCTGGGTCTACTCCTGCAATTTTTACCCTGGTGTTGTAATATACGTAACGCTCGGAATAATCGATGGAGACCCCAAAACGCCTTGCCAAATGTTCAATTGCCCCACCCACGGCAAATGCCGTGCATGAACCTATGTTGCCCTGATTTTGTACTGGGCTCTGGAGGTTGGAAATGTCTGCAGAAGGAGGAATCCGGTCCCTATCAAAGCTGGCAGACAATTCAAGCTGGTCATACATTCCAATTTCTGCAAGGGGTTCCCGCTGGAGCCCAAGTCCCATCTCTGGCATTTCCATCCTAGGTCGTCCTGGGCGATAACTTCACCGATCTTTCGAGAAGGGATATGCCTGTGAACTGAGATTTCAAATAGACCGGTGTGACTAGAAGGTGAGAACGAGAGCTGATATTCTCTATGCAGCACTTACAAACGCTTTTTAACAGCGCTGCCGATCACACTTGAAATGGGTTTGTGATTATGGCAGCTAGGTAGAAACAGTTTGAAAATGCGTACAAACGCCTACAGTGGGTTTAATAGATACCGTATTGCTGGCGCACGCTCGGCGCACGCTATTTGGCCCCTCCTAGGATACGATACAAATCTTCAGGGCTAACGATGGAAGGGCAACCTCAGGCCAGTCCTCCGATACCGCTTCATGCCACGCAGCCTAAGTTAGAATACGTTCGTCAATGCCTTGAGCTTTCAGTGCTCTCAGGATGCTGACTCTACCAGAGTAACGGTCTTTTACATCGACCAGCTTAGTATGAGCAGATGGGGCAAAGCGACGTTGCTACGCGGGAAAGAATACTGTAGTACTCACGATCACACACCACAAAGCTGCAAAACTGAGACTTTATCATTTCGCTGAATTCGGCAAGAGCACGCTTGGAAGCGCACTGGAAACGAAGGTGACAAGGTAAGAATGGGCAATAGGTTGCTTATCTCTACCCATAGTCATGAGCTGGCACTACTACTGAACATTCCTCTCAGTTGCCTCTCACCCACCGTCAGTTTGAAATCCCCAAAACCAACCACATGAGTACTGACAGCAAACGCATTTCCTTCTGCTAGTAGTGAGTCAGAAATTTCATAGGCGATCTGCACCATACCAAATGTCTGATTTGTCACAGACAAAGCACGACTCGCTGCTAAATAAAACAAACTTGTGGTTCGAGTAGTGCGGCCACTGTCGTCCAATGCCTGGGCGTGAGGATCAGTATTAAAGGGGTAAGTGCTGTCCATCATGGCATTATGAGTCGAGCGTACGCTCATTGTGTGGAAGGGAGCTTGATGGTGATAGGCAAGTAAGACGACAGTTGCTCGATTGGGTTCCGCAAACAGCTCATCGAGTTCATTTGCGATATCTTTGTGGATAAAAATCGAAGAGAATACTACCAATGTAGGCATTTTAACTATGGAGTGCTCTCCCACCAGGAAGCTTCTTCTTTTGGTACTTATGTACTTAAATGGTACAAATAACACGATATGGGCAAACCGAACAATAGAAAAATTCCTTGAACTGAAAAAATTAAGAAGCATACGGAGCTGTGGTGAGCAAATACATAATTAACTCCTACTGACAGCAATAGTTTTTCAAGAACCTCGTCTAATTCTTCTTTAACAAAACAGAGCAGAACAGAACAGAACCAACGGAGCCAACACACACCCTCTCCAGATCACAGGCTCTCTACAAAGTGGCAATCACATCTGTCGGAATCTTCAAAAAGCTTGCTATGCCCAGCAGGCGTACTTCAGACTCTTCAACTAGGGTGAAAGGATTTCAAAGCATGTGGCTGGTTGCGTTCCTAATATCATTATCAATATGTATGGACCACAGTTATGCACAACCCCCAAACTGCAAACCATGGCACATTCCTGGCCCAGTTACAGAGGCATGTCGCGCAGACTGTAAACAAAGGCAATGTTTGGGTGCACAGGGCAACAACTGTGTGCCCTGCAGGGTGACACCGGCAGGAGCTGACGTACTGGCAGAAGTGTGTCGTGAGCCAGTGCCGGATGAGGTGGTTGAGAGCATTTGCAATCTAACCAGGAGAGTCGTTCCCACTGATGTGGAATATTGTGCTGACAGGTGCTTCTTACCCTGTGAATACCTAGCAAGATCAGGACTCGACAGTTGCTCCATCGCTGAAATGGCAGCAACGTACCCACTGACGTATGGATGTCAGTGTGTGGTGAATGCCGCAGAAATATTACAGCCATAACAAGTGAGCTTTCATCTTGTGCCCTTTTTGTTTTACTTTGTACCGAACATGTTTCTTGTCTGTGACTGCCATCCTCTTTCGGCGGTTTTTCAGCCCTGGCGGCAGCTCAGAAAGTGGAGTCATTTGACAGGTTTGGGCTTCTGGATCAGAATGGATAATAGTAGGTCATACTATATGGATTTATATTACAAATGGATTGTAAGATTGAACGGTAACTTGAAGACAGTCTTAACCCCTCAATTTCTCTGGTCACGATTCTTGCACTGAGCGCAAGCAAACAAGAGTCAGGCTATGGTCATGACTCTACCTGTGCACACCGTATGTCAGTGAGCCTTAAAAAAGACAGTCCCTTCGGCCGTTCTGTATGTCGTGAAATCTTCCGGGAGTGACTACCAGGAGAGCATTCCTCTTTTGTCAGTTGTGTTAAGTCGATAACTTCACCCCACATCGTCTACCTCGTGTAGAATCGCATACTGAATGTGTCTTGCCCACTTTCCTTGAACTAGTCAAGCCGACACTCTCAATCCGGTTGGGTACGTACACATGAGACAGCCACCAGTCTCCGAGAAGATGGTGGCACGATGAGAACCGGGTGGCAGACCCTCAGGAGGTCTTTGACGTCACCGCCAGGGACGCATCCTCTCACGATAATTTCAGCTTTCAAACCTACGTAATTTCCCAGCCTGTAGCTGGAATAGTGACAAACAGCACCTCCTCGTCCCGCCCCAGTAGCCCCGCGGCCTGCCGCCCAACCCTCACCGCCACAACCCGTTCAAGAAGATGATGAGAAATTGAGCAAAGCACAAAAAGCAAAATTGAGAAAAAAGTTGAGAGAAGGCAAAGTCTAATGGATTAACTGGTCGATGTGAGGGCGCAATTTCATGTTAAAAGTTTCTTTGCACTTTCATAGATGCCCCAACAGATGGCTGCGGCTGGAGTGTGAAAGAGCACTCGAGGCTGCCACCCCCTCCACAGCGCTCCAGTGCCTTCTTCGATCGCTATTCTCTTCAACACTGGTATCACTGCTGTAGTATTGTATCTAGTAGCGCTCCCAATCCCCTCCAACTGCAGCCTCGTTTTCACTACATCGAATGGGGTCGTTGCTGCCGCCGCAATTCCACCTGCCAACCCACCTGCTATCAGTTGGTCTTTCAATCCTTCCTCT
>JAAMXV010000554.1:0-10671 GCA_019693495.1 Axilococcus clingmanii
CTCTTTTTCTGATCCATTTTTGGGCGATCTGTGTTCAGTGGTGTACTTGGCCGTCCCCCCTGTGTACACCCTGAGGCAGAAGAGCTTCTTCTATGCCAAATACTTCCTCGGAGTGTTCCCCATGTGGGTTACTGATTCTATCTGGGATGACCCGCTGCCCATATTCAAATGGAATGGTCCTCTGAATCACGTCAAGTCCAACCATCTCTTGAGGCTCACTTGACACCAACCAAGTGCCTTCCTCGACCTCTGTCAGCACATCTAATGAAATTTTGCTGCCAGAAACCTCTACCACTCTTCCCAAGGCAGTGGAGTCATCATGCCTTTTAAACACGACCACGTCCCATTCTTCTGGGATGCTTCCCTGGAAAGGAAAACGAGAGAGCGACAATGCATACCAAAGGCAATTTGCCAGTATAAATTACATTGATCTTACTATTGCACGTAGCGCCAACTCCTTACGTCTAGAACTTCTTCTGCTACCAGCGATACTGTGCGACAATAAGGATGCTCTCATCCTCAGAACACTGTGAAATGATCTCATCTAGTAAGATAAAGAACGGTTCATAAATTATATGAAGGGTTTACACGGGATGCTTTAGGACATAGTATATCGAAGAGATTCACAGTCTAACAATCTCCACTCTGCAGCGCTTGTCCAATGCGTGAAGGATTGGTGCATTGGTCTCTGCAGGAGCACCCTGGGCAACTGCCTCTGCCTCACTCAACCCAGCCCATTGGACTCTGGCAAATGTTCCCCCGCTCAACCCCTTGGTTAATTTTCCAGGGTTGATTACCAAAGCCTGCTGATGTTGCTTTATCTGAACTAGTTTGGCAAATGGTGCCAAATCAGAAGGTATGACTAATATATCTGGAGAGCAGTGCATTTCCAAACCCTCCCCCCTGGACGCATCCAGTGGGATGTTCAACGGAGGCGGATATGCAGGGAAAAAGTTCCTTTGACTGAATACTAGATTTGATAAATCACCCAACCTATCTTGACGGGGAGCTTGGTGGTGTTCTAAGGCAGTTGGCGCCTTGAATGTTTCAGCGCCACTCACAGCAAGCAGCCAATCCACTGAGGTTGCACCAATGACAACTTCATTGCATTTGAGGGTGGCAGGATTGGGAACAAAATGCAGGTTATCACTTTGATGCTGCTCACCACTAAAGCTAGGTTGTGGAAGCACTGGATGCGCGTGCAAATCGCGGATTGATGGGAGCAATATCACTCTGGTTCCCGTTTCCTGCTGAAAAGAGTCCAGTTGTTTGACGACTCTACTCTCAAACATCTCTTCAAATGTCTCATCGATCAAACCATCCTTGAGAATTGCATGCTCAGCATCAACAAATGGTCCAGCCAACAATAAAACATCTATACATTCAGAAGTGGCTCTTTCTAGAAGTGCACTCAGAGGCTCATACGCCAAGTCATCTGCAGCAGTGTATGGACCCGCAGCACACATCATCCGCAATGTACTACCACCAGTCGCTGCCAAATCAGCAAGTGTTGTCCTAGGCATGTCCAGAGGGATACCCCCCTCGATTTCACTGGCAATTACACAGTGTCCACTGGGATTTGTTCCTCTCACTATGACCACCTGTCCTGGGAAGACCCTGAACCCCTTTGAGCAGTGTGACACCTCAAGCCGAACTCTTTCCCCCTGTGATACTCGTATGCTCCCTTCAAGCAGGAGGGACTGAGCATTCAGACGACCTTCCTCAGAGTCGCAGCAGATTCTGCCGACAAAGACTGTAGGCTCTTGACATGCAGATGCCACTGGGTGAGGAGGGTGTTTCATTTGAGTCTCAATTTCATCCTCAAAGACATTGATTCTGTGTTCAATATAAGCAGCACGGTCTTCGATCCTATTAAACATATATTTGGGATGTCTGCTATCTTCCTCAATAGTCTTGATGACTTCTATTCTGCACTGCTTTCCATCCAACTCCATGACATCTGGGAGGGTGATATGCGCATTGAGCGTGTGAATAATTTCGCCGGCATTGCTGCGCTCCTTGAATTTCCCAGAGGACAAGGGTGGACTATTGGAAACACGGTTTGCTACTCTAGTTTTGCTGCTCATGTATGGAGTGATGCGTTGACTACTTGGAAACTTAACCTCGGTCTCTGGTAACGCTACGACTGACATGTCCGCGTCCTCCCAGCTACCCTTCACAAACAAATTGGAGCCACGAGCAGCAGCGAGGGATTTGCATGATGCCTTTGCATAATCAGCTCTGAATGACTCAATATCAGAGTCTGTGACAGATTGGCTCTCTTGTCTTTGCACAGTCATAAATTTGTCAAACGCAGCGGCGAGTGCTTTCGCTTCCAGGCCATGCTGTTCCGCGATGGTAGAGAGCTGAGATAACAACGAATTATTGATGTTCTTGTATAAAGTAGATCTAAATAGCAAATTTTTCTTGATCGCGACCTCCATTTTACGAGAAATTCGTTCAGGGACAACTTGAATATGTCTTGATCGGTGGACACAGCAGCATATGTTAAATAACCCCTTTCTCAACTCGATGGCAGATCGATGGTGTTTCAATAAAGTCGATTAAAATTAGGATTATCGAGCAAAAATATCCAACTCGGTTTTGAATGAGGACAGATGTCCTTTCTTTTTTGCCTCTTTCACCTGGCAGTAATTAATTGACAACTCCAAAAACAGTGGTGAACCGTACTCTCCTCTTTCTTTACTCCTCACTTTTTTATTGTAGTACAACCAAATCGAGCGGCCGCATAACCCCAATTTTTGTTGCCAGCGGGATGATAATTCCTGTCCGCTGTTTCACGTGCGGTAAAGTCATCGGAAATAAGTGGGAAACATACCTAGATTTATTGCAAGCAGAATATAGCGAAGGGTAAGAATGTATTTTAATAGATGCCCGCAGATGCAGTGCCATCCTCACTTCCCAACACACACCTCTCTCGTGTGCAGCGACGCTATGGATGCGCTAGGCCTCACACGATATTGCTGTAGACGTATGGTTATGACTCATGTAGACTTAATTGAGAAGCTCTTAAACTACAATACTTTAGAAAGAGCTCCAAATCAAACAAACCAATAACAGACCTCTGTGTAATAATACATTCGGTGGAGTACTGCGTCCTATTCCAAACCCAGCCGCAGCGTTACTGCTCTTCTGTGAGCATCCAACCCCTCCACTTCTGCCATCTTTGCAACTGCAGGTCCCAATAATTCCAATCCCTCACGCGTCAACTCCTGGACAGTCATTTTCTTTTGGAAAGTATCCAAACTGACGCCAGAATACATTCGAGCGTATCCGTATGTTGGCAAGGTATGATTTGTCCCCGAGGCATAGTCACCCACACTTTCCGGGGTCCACTTCCCCAAGAACACTGACCCGGCATGCTCTACCAAAGGTAACCAACTTTCTGCATCATCTGTATTGATGATTAAATGTTCCGGTGCATAAAGGTTAGAGAAGGCAGCCGCTTCCTCTTTTGAATTCACTGCTACGATGGCCGAGTGAGACAATGCCTTTCTAGTGGTCGCAGCTCTTGGCAACAAATTGCACTGTTTTTCTACTTCTGCAGTAATTTTGGGGATATCTACACCGGGCAGGGCTACTAAAACTGCTTGGCTATCGGCTCCATGCTCAGCTTGGGACAACAGATCAATGGCTACATGCACTGGATTTGCAGAAGAGTCTGCAATGACTAAGACTTCACTAGGCCCTGCTGGCATATCGATTGAGATCATTGCTTCTGAATTTTGAAGAATCATTTTGGCTGCCGTGACAAATTGATTACCAGGGCCTGCGATTTTGTCCACTTTTGGGCATGACGATGTTCCCCAAGCCATCGCTGCAACTGCTTGGGCCCCACCAGCTGCTAGAACGTGAGTCACTCCCGCCTTCTTAGCACAGTACAAGACTTCAGGAGAAATTGTGCCATCTTTTCTTGGTGGAGTGGCCATGACAATTGTTTTGCAGCCAGCAATGGCAGCAGGAACCGCCAACATCAGGGCACTTGAGGGCAACACTGCTGTCCCCCCAGGGACATACAAGCCCACCGATGCAATAGGGCGTGACAACCGTCTACATCGGACACCTGGCATGGTTTCTATATCTAAAGGGGCGATGTGCTGAGAGTAATGAAATGTATGAATGTTGTTGTAGGCAGTGTCAAAAGCGGTAGACACATCCAGAGGTAAGGCCGGCTCTGGAAAGTCTGATATAGGACGGCATGGCATTGCTCCCAAATCTACACCATCAAACTTGAGTGTATAATCTGCAACAGCAGCATCCCCTCTACTCCTCACGTCTTCAACAATGGGCGATACCTGAAATCAGTGACAGAGGGAGGTTCCTCCTTAAGGTAAAAGAGTCGGCCAAAGTGATTATGGGGACATGTCCACTTACTATCCCAAGGATCGAGCTAAAATCAATTCTAGGCCTTGCAGTGACTTTTTGCAACTCTTGATTGCTTAGTTCGGAAGCCTTATACACTTTCATCTGTATAGGAGCGTCTGTGGTGATCGAACAAGTCGTGGCACCAGGGCGCGTTCTTTTTACAGAATTATTCCTGATATTTAATGAGCGAGCTTTGATGTGTGCGGTTGACGTTTGCAGAGAAGAAGGAGCAAGACACACAGGAAAAACCATCTTGTCTACAGCAATAGATGCAACATATACTGTTGCAAGCTCAAAGCCAACCCCGCTGATGCAACTATCGATAGTAATTCTGCTTGCATGTATCGACGCGTCGATAGGAGAAGTTCGCCGTGGAACTTTGAGAGCGCGCATTCCAGTGTCTGCCGTGCACGCAAATACACTCATCAAGCACCTCCGCTATTTCTAACGATTAGTAATTACCATTTGATGCCGCTTAGCGGCGGCTGTCGTATATTTATATATCTGAGCAGGCATCCTATATATTATCATGTCAAGCAGCAATAGGAATGAATCGCAAGTTCTGAGCTCTACTATTCTTAGCCGTGGACGCGGTAGCAGTGGACGTCCGACCGGTTTTGTTTCATTAGGAACCCCAAAGGTACGTGGACAATTACATGAGCCTCGAATTGTGCGCACATGAATACGTGCATATCAATTCGAAAACGTCAGAAAGTACGGAGGCTGTTTACTATACCTGTGCTTTGTTGAGTACGTAGACATTCTTAATAACAAATGGCATTTCGAATGCATTCATTGCAGAGAACCAAGTCCACAGCCGCCAAAGTCGCCATTCCCAAGCCGGTCAACCTTCCGTCCTTGAAGAAAGAGCATAGTTCCTCGAATGATCAAGAGCAGGCGTCTACTTGGTCTAGGACAGCTGAGGATCAATCAATAGTAGAGAAAGCAACTTGGGCATCATCATCATCTAGCCCTCTACCGCCCAATCAATTGGAGCATCAACGGTCAAGAGGTTTCGACAGACAGGACTTCCCAACGCTGGGGTCCGCAGCAGCTCCTGTACATCAGCAACAGACTCCACCCCCTAGAAAATATGAGCCTAGGACATATGATGGAAGTCCTTGGGATGAAGATGATAGGGGAACTCATAGGGCTCGAAACTCTTATACATTTTCTGAGGAAGACAGGGGTGAGTATAGTGGTCACGAAGCCGACTTGTTTCCACCAGGGCCACAGAAGAGCAGCACCAGTAGAGGAAGATTACTCCCTGTCCAACTACCTCTGGATGGAGGGGCCAAGGATAGAGATTATGAGAAGGAAGCGTTTAATGCAGAACTTGATCGAGTAACTGCTCAATTAAAAGCTAAGCAACAGAAGCCATTACCCGCTGCAGATGTTGCTATTCTTGATGAGAAACCCAAACAAGCATGGAAACAGTTGTCAATCAAATCTGCTTCGCAAGCTCCCTTACCAGAAACAGTCAACTGGGATGAGGAAGATAGAGACGATGCCAGGGAGTATGAGAGGGGGACAACCCGGAATGGCGGGCAGCTTTGGGTGCCGCCAAAGAGGATTCTTCCTCGTCCTGCAGGACTTCCTCCACCGCCTCCTCGCCAATCTGTCACCAGTGAAGAGAATCATTCTGAAGGTGCACACGCAAGAAGACCTCGTGGTACTCGAGGAAGAGGAGGGAGAGGCAAATTGTATCAGCCCAATGAGGCAACGCCGGCTTGGGGAGCTATGCATTCATTGCCAAATGACATGGCAAATGTACGTCTAAAGCCTCCAGAGAATTTTGATACAAAACTCCTGGAGGCGGAGCCTTTAGCAGACATTGGCGACGTCCTTTTGCCACAGGATCTATCCTTAGAGTTGGCTGTAGATATTGCCCCAGCACCACCACCCCCTCGGGCTACCAGTGAGAATCTATTCCAAAGTGACTGGGGTTTCAAGAGGGAAGGATCTAATGCTGATTTAGCAGCTGCTGTCCAGTCTGCCTTTGCAAATGGTGGTAATAGCTTTGTTCCAACGGGCAGGGCAGCCGATTGGAGTGCGCCCATTTCGTCGTTGTTTGAGCACACTGGCATGACTAATGGCTTTGGCAGCCGAACCTCATTAACCAATGCTTTGCCACCTGGCAGCACTGTTAATCACACGGAGGTAGATAGGGCTCTGCCACCGCCACCGCCAGCGGGTAAGCCTCCACCACAAGACTGTTACTGAGCGTTTTATGGAGTGTATGTCTAATCAAGTCAAAGAATAACATAGTGCAGTTGATGCGTAGCGCTCCTGCCAATGAACAAACAATATAACTAGTAAGGAAATCATATGAAACAGTTGGCTACCTCCATCGGGTTTGGACGATTGATGGCACTATTCCTTGCCCGCAGTACCGTTTCAAGGCAGTTGGGTCTGCCCACTGCGAATGAAAATGATCTGTCACTTCAGCATCTTCCAACATCTCCTGCTCCTCCTGTTGTCTCCTGTACAAATCCGCTAGATTAGCTTTTTCTGCTGCCGCATCGTGTTTTATGAAACGCCGAGGAGGTCCTTCTTTAACTGTTCTCAGCTGAATGTTGACTCTCGATTTCTCATTGCAGCCAATATAGTCTTTGAGCATACGTTCTGGATCCATTGGTTTACGAATGAAAAAGAGCTTGGCTTCTTCAGCTTGTATATTGTGTACGTCACCCTGGAGTATCATCATTTTTGACATCTCCTTAGCTTTGGAGACAGTAAAGACTGCTGAAGGATTGAACTCCTCCTTCATATTAATGAGTATATTTGTGATTTGTACAGCCTGGTTCCTCACATCTACCACCTTGTCTTCAACTGAGGCCTCAAAGAGAAATGAGAGTTTGTGTGACCGCTATAGAATGTGGGTTTGGTAGAGTGACTAGAAGACAGGAACGATTATTACGCAAAACTATCATCACATACCTCTATTGAAAGAAGCACCATTGTTTCTGATGGCTGCTTAAGTTATGATTTGATCTTTAAATTTCGAGTCAACTCAATTTCAGAGGGAGGAAGTCAACTGCCACGCTGGCGCGCTGCCTCCGTTCCATGGAGCATAGGAGGCATATGATCTATATAGCACGAGGACACCTTAATCTGATAGCAAAAGGCGATCAATATGAAGCTGGCAACAACGCATCAATGGGTCTTAATTGTCTGTTCGGTGCTTCTTGCTTTCATCACAAAAATAGCGATCGGATATCATTCCTACTCAGGTATGCTAGGCTATTCTCTTGTTTCTAGAATCTTGATGAAGTTCGAATGATCGTAGGGCTGGGTAAACCTCCCAGATTTGGAGACTATGAAGCACAGAGACACTGGATGGAGCTGACTGTCAACCTGAATCCCTCGGAATGGTATACAGAGACTCCTGACAATGCCTTATCATATTGGGGTCTAGACTATCCCCCTTTATCAGCATATCAGAGCTACATCTATGGTAGGCTGATAGGAATGGTAGAGCCTGAAGCTATCGCCTTGCATTCTTCAAGGGGGTATGAAACAGCCTCTCTGAAGAGGAGTATGAGATGGAGTGTTCTCATTTCAGATGCTTTGTTCTTCCTCCCGCCGGCTTTCTTGTGCACGCTACTCGTCCCAAAAGCTAAAAGACTGGCATTATTATCATCACTCATAATGGCTCCAGCGCTAATGCTTATTGATCATGGCCATTTTCAGTACAACTCCATCAGTCTGGGCCTCTCAGCTGGAGGCATGGCGGCAGTTGGCCTTGGCCGAGAAGTAGTCGGTACAATCCTTTTCTGCTTGTCCATGAATCACAAGCAGATGAGTTTGTACTATGCACCTGCCTTCTTTGGATATATTCTCGGCAAATGTCTCCAGAGACCAGGTTTATTAAGAAAAGCAGTTGCTTTGTCTCAAGTTGGCGTTGCACTCATTTTGACCATGGTATTGGTCTGGGGACAATTTATTCTCAACCACACTTCTCTCTCGGTGGTGCAACGAATATTCCCTGTACAGCGAGGGCTTTATGAAGATTATGTGGCCAACTTCTGGTGCGTATCCTCCCTCCTCATCAAGTGGCGCTCACTGTTCAGCCAACAAGCGCTCGTCAAAGCGTGCATTGGCCTCACCCTTGTGACCATAACCCCTAGCATGGTGTCTCAAATCATGAGACCATCACGACGGGGATTTTTACTGGCAATGGCAGTGTCCTCCCTGTCTTTCTTCATGTTTTCATACCATGTACATGAAAAGTCGATTCTGTTGCCCTTGATGCCTTTGGGTGTGGTTATTGCTCCGGAATATCCATTAGCCTGGGCAGGGGTGGCTTCCGTTGGTGCATTAAGTATGTACCCATTATTGAAAAGAGACGGCATCGAAGTGGCTTACTCTGCACTCTTAATACTCCACTCAGTCTTGTTCATTGCTATGGCAAAAGGACGGAGGAGCAAGGAAAAAGCTCTGTCGGCTTTAGTGACCTTTGGAGTGGCAGTGGTCATTCCAATAATGGAAGCCACCATACCTCCTCCCCAAAAGCTCCCTCACATATGGGATGCTGCAATTGTGTCGATGTCTGCTGTTGTCTTTAGTATTCTTTATATATGGACTTACTGGCAGCAATGGATAGAGTTCCAGAAACGCAAAGCTAAGAAAATAAAGTTTGCATGATTATATGATGTACTTTACACAACAAGGTGATTGCAAGCGCTCGCAGTGGTTAACACATTTACAGCAGAGAACTTGGAGGCTGTTGTGGTGGCATGGATCCTGGTGAAGGTGGTTCATCTGGCATGGCTCCAGGAGGTGGGGGCTGATACCCAACTGGCTCACTGCTGTATTGATATCCGGTGCCATTCCCTTGTGATGCTGTCGGCCCTCTCTGGAATGGGTCAGGTGCAGGGGCAGCGGTATTAAATGGCTGATACTCCCCTAACCCATCCGCGGTATTGCTGCTATAAATCTCGTAAGTAAAGTATGTGGCTGCCACTTTGGTAACGAGCAAGACGAGGAGAATCACTATTGAAAAGAAGCCATGTGAGTGGCGGTGAAGCCAAGAGAAGTCTGCAAAGTCGACAGTCATTATTATAGAAAAGTGTTGACATGAAGAGGTGTGGAATGGAAGCTTAAATCACTAACCTCCCAATATACTCAAGGGACAAAACACAAGGAAGAGGCCTAACAAGTCTTTGGAAGACAGGATCACTGCTAAAATTCCCAGGACTGCGATTGCGGAGTTCGTGTCCGACAAGAATAATCCTATTGCCAGCTGTAAAGTGGCTGTCGTCCTCAGTTTCTCCGCTGTGGTGTCGAAAGCTAAAGAGAGTGGCATTCTACCTTTAAAGCTTAAGTGATCCAAGTTGGTCAAATTGGATGCTGCACAATCAAGGAAACTGAAATATTTCAATTTACCCAAACAATCAACGATTGAAAAGAGCTCGGATATAGACGTCCTCAAAGAGAAGTTCAAACCACTGCATGCCAATCTGACAGAATTGGCTGGGCTCCACAACAATGCACGCAGCTCTTACAGTTCTGAATCTGAACAAGCAGCCGGTTTCCCTATCTCTGAATATATGGCTACACACACATGAACTATATACATATTACACACATTTTGCATAGCCTTTCTTCATTCAATATTTTAAACAGTCTATGCCACAGCATGGCAGTTCATCCACTGGGTGTCCGGCAATGGGTAGCGATCCATGTAGCGCCTGTTGTTGACTACACGTGGTATGCAGAGCATGTGCATTAGCTGCCAGCCATGAGGAGTGCACATCATATCATGAGTCCTGAAGCTGCCTGGTGGGAATGGTCCAGATGGAATAGGTCCTGGTCTTGTACCTGGCAAACGACCTCCTGATTGTTGATGCTGGTTGTTTCCCCCATAGCCACGACCCCAACCAGCTGCTGAGTTGCGATGTGGATTATTGAGTTTTGTAAAGCCATTATAGCTGTTTCTACCTTTTTTGGTGCCATTGGTATTGTATCTCTTTTGGCTGTTCATCTGCTGAGTCACCTTACTGTCCTCTGGCCTTTTCATGGAAGCACTTGGAGCGATCTCTTCCTTGATGGCCTCTTCAGTGATGTCAATGTCTGAGACAGAATGAGAGGCATGCAGCCCTTGTTGAACATCTGGAGCAAATTCCTTCTCAACTGCCTCTTCTGTCGTCTCAGAGGCTGAATTAAATTCATCAGCTTTTGACTCCTCCTTAACAATTGGAGCAATCTCCTCCTCGGCTGCCTCTTCAATTGTCTCAATGGGAAGGTCCATAACTTGCATCTTGTCCTCCATTATCCCGAGGA
>JAAMXV010000556.1:0-24055 GCA_019693495.1 Axilococcus clingmanii
TTATCCTCCTATTCCCCTGAAGTGAATGCTGCTTTGAGCATTCCAAGGAGACCACCATGAACCATGCCAGCTATAAGCCTGGCAGACTTCAGTGTCGGTGGGGCCTTGACATATTCAGGAAGAGGCTGCAGATTAGGATTTTTGAAGGGTGTCCAGACAACGCACTTCTGACTGTGATCGTACATGAGAGAGTTATGAACAGAGCCAATCCCGGATCCCACATTCCGGAGGTCTGGAGAGTCTACTTGGAAGCCACCCCAATGCGCTTCTGCAGGGAAATATCCTACAGCACTCCATGTGTTGATGACAATTGTACCATACTGGAGATCATCTGCGCTCCTCTGAATTGCCGCCTTGAATTTTTCTTGAGTCTCTGGATGTACGAGTACTGTACAACTCAAAGTGCCCCACAGGTGGGTATTTGCAGCCTGGACCGCGGCCGACAAAAAGTCATTCACAGTCTCTCCTGGAAACTCAGGCAGAGTGACAAAAGTGATCACAGGTGCAAAAGGCTCAACTGTGAATGCATACTCCTCACTAGGGTTTTCAGGCCATTGAATCTCGTTCACAAGCCAAGGCAAGGGGTCCCCGCATGACATATCAACAGTAGCAGCTGGAGCACCCAATTCTGTCACTGAACCTTGGTACGCTGTCTTGAATGCCTGGTACCTGTCTCGAATGCCGGGATAATATGGCGGAGGCAGGGGGATCTTACTCAATGCACTCTTGACGTGCTCAATGAAGGTCTTGCTAAGCTCCCAATGCGAAGACAGGAAGACGACTTTGGGAGCGATGCAATTGCAGCTGACGTTAGATGCGACTGCCTCGGCCAGCGCCTGGCCATGGTATTCCAAATCCTCCGGGCTCCAGGGACCTGGAGTGATAATCCACGGAGTCACATTTCCCAACTCGCTTGTTATGGGGACCTTGAGTAAGGGCTGATTCGCTTGCATCCTCTTCTGAGTTTCTGGGTCATTGGACTCTCCCCAAACAATGTGTTGATGGGTCGAGAATCCTCCGGTCATGTGTACCATATCTATTGCTTTATTATAAATAAAATGCTTGGTCCGATCTATGTCTGGGAGATTTAAAGACACATAGTAGCCCCTGGAAGCAAGAGGTTCGAAGAGGTAATCATAATAGGGTGCGACAGATGCAAGAATAGGGTGGGGCTTCACTGCAACAGTGCACCCCTCGACAAAAGCCAGGTGTAAAACGTCGCATATGGTGAGAAAATTTTGATTGCCAGCCCCAAGAAGTGCAGCAACTTTACCTTCATGAGGCTCTCTGTAAAAATGACCTTGTGTAGCCGGCTTGCCTCTCTTTAAATAAAGATCGACAGTGGCCCCTGCTGAACCGAGCAGTGTAAATTTTTGGCTCAGACTTCTTGGAAATACTGACAGGACAGTTTGTCCATTGAGAGCAGTCCTACTCGACGCTTTCGGAAATCTTCCTGTTTTCTTGAAATGAGTTAGGGATTCCAAGAGTCCATCAATCATAGTGGTAACAACGAGTACATTGCTAAGCAGTGTCATTGGCACAGTTTGCTCATGTCTGACTTTGGCAGTGGCTTGTGCCCAAGCAATTGGCTTGTCAGTGATTCGTTTGCGAATCTGTTTGAGTATATGGATTTTGTCTGAGACAGGAAGCTGAGCCCATTCCTTCTTCTTCAAACTGGATAGCGACTCATCAATGTGCAAGTGATCAGCAGCCTTGGCTTCTGCGCTTTCCATGATCTCATTCTGCACCCCACGTACTGCAGTCGACGGATTCATTCTATGCAGATCTAACTTTCTATAACTAGCACGAGTGGAGGGCAACCCTACGTCGATAGCAACTGTCAGCAAATGACTTCGTGAAACCCTATTATAGGCCACCTTGTTTATCATGTAATCTCGTAGATATAGAATACCAATTCTTACAAAGAAGTATAAGACGATCTTTGATCACATTGTCCTGTAGGCACTATTGGTCCTGTTACCTGGCATGCATGTTCTACACCTCCAACAACTGGAAGAGCTCTTCACAACTTTTACCAATTGTATACCAGTCTCTTACTCTAATATTCTCCTCTTCAGCCAGCGTTTTGACTTTCTCTCTAACTTTCTCTAGAGGAGAGATACTCGCATCCAATATATTGCAAGCCACTTCATAATTACCGTCCTTGTGCTTCAATGCCATTGTTTGGACACTTTTCAGCCCACCTCCTCTTTCACTCGCCGCCCTTGCTATCCTCTGCGCTACTGCTCCATTTGTAGTTTCCAAGAGTATGTTGAAATTCACTAACCATGGCACTGCACCCACACAAAGGATACCCATCTTTTCGGACAGAACAACTGGTCCAAAATCTGGCTTTATTCTGTCAGCAAAAAGATGAGCATCCAAGGATAGTGGCCCCTGCCAAAGATGAGAGTGTAGGCTTGTCGGTCTAAAGTAGCCTAATGCTCTACGGATTTCATCCAATCTCCTACCTTCTGGGTGAGCAGCGCCATAGAGGAATCCTGGAAGTCCTACAGTATCAGCAAGATATTGGGCTATATCCGTTGCTATGGATGCTGCTATTGACATTGACTTAGAGCATGAGTCTAGAGGATGGCATGATACATGATCCACTACTCCCAGCCGTGGGTGAGAAGCTTCATGCTGCCGGAGGTCTATCTGACATAAAGCAGCTTCAGCCAAACTGGTAGCACACTTCACCAATTCTTCCGAATTATTGGATACTAACGTGAAATTAGACCTGTGATAGGGCTCATCTATGAAAACATTTGCTAACTTCACATAATCAGAGGACTTTAAAACGTGGTCCTCAAGAGAGGAGAGCAACGGTTTGTTCCGACCCTCAGATATGTAGACGTTGGTGGCTGCACAGAATCCGCCTGAGAAATTAATGACAACTTGCAATAGAAATCTAAGCTCAATTACCAATCGGCGCACTGAGTGTGCTCATCTGCCTCAGTTGTGGCAAGCTGTTTAAGAGGATCCGTGGGATCATTTAGGAACACCAGTACCGATACGTTGACAAACGATCAATTCAGACATGTAGTAGATACAGTCTAATATGATGAGTTCTAAGTGTTTAGTGTTGGTGCATTCGCTTCAGTGAGATGGAGGCGACTATACAAATCGATCAAAGGCACCAATTGTCGAAGGGTCTGCTTATCGATCCATGAAAGGCGCAAATGTTCAACGCAAGTGCGGGGAGCGAGAGAGAATCGCTCTACTCGTTGGCAAGGAATCTTGACATCTAAAGATCTTTAATTAATATAACACAAGTCTACTACTCATTAATTAAAATAATAAGGATCACCATTCCAATCTACTTTAGTGTGCGCAAGAAAACAAACAATCCTTGAGTATATACATCTTCCGTCAAGTTTTATATCCCGGTTGCGTCCGCGACACACTGCATTTTAGCTGCTAGCAATATTTGTATTCTTATGCATCCAACATACTAATATTAGCATCTGCTTGCCATGGGTTGCATGCCGAGTAAAGGCTCTGGGGCAGACTCACCACCGTCTTTCAAATATACTCAACAAGCCATGGACCCAGACTCTCCAAATTGTCTAGCCAAGGAGACTATATGTATGTGTACATAAGATACGCTTCTTTCCTTTAATACATCTTGATTATACCACGTTCAATGCAGTCAATCTTGCGGAGATTGATGCCCTCCAACATTTGTATGATAAGCTCGCCAATGAGTTCCATCATGATGGTTTGATACATAAAGATGAGTTTATGTGGGCTTTGTTCAAAGCCAATAAAAATAACCTATTTGCAGAGCGTGTATTTCAAGTTTTTGACATAAAAAGGAATAATGTTATAGAGTTTGGAGAGTTTGTGAGATCATTGTCGGTGTTCCACCCCAATGCTCCTTTGGAAGAAAAGGCAGCTTTTGCATTTAGAATATATGACATAGAAGGCAATGGATATATAGAAAAATTTGAGTTAAAGCGGTTTTTGGTGGCTCTCATGGCTGATAACCCTGATATAGACCTTGATGCAGATGCGCTGGATACCATCGTTGATCAAACCTTTCATGAGCTGGATCTAGTCAAGGACGGGCGAATCAATCCGGAAGAGTGGACAGCAATAGTACAGAGGAACCAGACTATGATATCATACATGACACTCCCTGTTTTGACCCAGGTGTGCCAGCTCTACGGAGGATGTTTGCCATCGACATGAGACAAGAAGTAGAATTGAAAAACATGGCTGTCTATCTTTATACATGTATAGTCATTTTATCGATATTTTCTATATTCAGGCTTATACATCCAGCTATATGCTCTCTCTACTAAGTCATGGGGCCGGGGAAGCTCCGTTGCCACTCCTACGTGGTATGCCTTGGCTGCTACTCCAGCAGCCACATGCATGGCTGTATCCCTCACAGTTGCTGTCGGAGGATACAGAGCACCCTGTGCCTTGTCGCTCTCTGAAACAAGCCGTGCTAAAGATTTAGCTGCTTCTACCAGCATGTCTTCTCTTAATTTTGTACTTCGAGACATCAAGGTCGACATTCCAATACCGGGGAATATGTTCACTGTGTTGACTTCTCTGGGACATTTGGTCTGACCAGAAGGCAACACAATCTCCTGACCAGTCACATGCCTGTCTGCAAACCAACATTTGCCATCTGTCCATGCATAGGCTTCCAAGGCAGAAAGTTCCGCACCAGGGGAGCCATCAGGAGCCCTTCTTGACAGCGGTATGATAATGGGCTGATCACAGTTGTTGACCATCTCTCTGCAGACTTCTTCTGTTATGGAATAAGGTGGGGGGTCATCGCTCATTGCTATGAGTATAGTAGGTTTGACTGCTTTGACAGTGCTCAGGAGATCAGGGCTGGGCGGGTCATCTTTAATATACGGAAGCTTGTGATCTGCCAAGGAGTCCGCATCAGAACGCTCTCTCTCAACGAGTCCCCTTGAATCCACCAAGTATATATTATTTCTCGCTTCTAAAATTGTTCTCTTCCTGCTCTCTTGTTGCACAGCCTCCTCCAGCAACTCGGCAATCATTGTCAGTGTGGGTGACTCCCCAAAAAGAACTATTCTTTGCTCAGCAAGTTGACCGTCATTTATGGCTGCATATATACCTGCCAATACAGTTGTTGCCAATCCAAAATGAGCATCAGAGTAGACAGGGAAGGTGCCTCGGTATGCATTCACAAGCTTATGCTCTGTATCAAATGCCATGTCCTCCAAATGGACCAAAACAGATGTCCCATATCTGTGATGTACAGCAGTAAAAAACTCATCTACCAGTTCATAATATGCATCTCCTCTAATGCGTCTATGCCTAGATCCGCAATAAATTGGGTCCTGTAGCAGAGCTTCAGTGTCCGTTCCCACATCGATGACCACTGGGAGACAAGAGGATGGGTCTAAACCCCCTGCAGCTGTGTATAAAGCAAGCCTACTCATGGGAACACCGATGGCTTGAACGCCCAAGTCACCGACTGTTCCAACACGCTCACCATCAGTCAAGCAAATGGCTTTGACACGCCTTTCAGGCCAGTTTTTCAGGATGGCTGCTACGTGACCCTTGTCCTCCAAGCTCAAAAAAAGCCCCCTCGGAAGGGACCGGAACATTAAGCTGTATTTCTGGCAATAAATAGAAGTAGTACGATATTGCAATAGGGGTAGAAGAGCATCTATATTGCTTTGAATGACATAGTAAAACAGCCGTTCATTGCGCTCCTGCAGACTCATCAGGTACGTGTGCTTTGAGATTGCCGAGTCCATTGCGGACAAATTCAGCATGACTCTTTCAGCTTGAACTTGCTGGGATAAAGTAGCTGGAGGCAACAAACCTCTCAGATAGAGTCGATCTCTTTCCTCCCTCGAAAAGGCAAGGCCTTTATTATACTTGGAATTTCTCATTAAACCAACTCCGCTCACAACAGAGCGGACCCAAGGTGTTGCAAGTGTCGTTTGCTCATGTGACTCATCCTGGGGGTCTACACCAGTGGATAGTGTCGAATAATTTATCGTAGTCAAAAATGCCCTACACTGCTCAAAAGCGACACCTCTTCGGATGAGGATGGCCATTGATGGAGTGTATGATTCCCCTTTAGAAAGGATTCGTTACGATGCTTGGAGAAGGGCGTCAATTATCGCTATTGACAAAATGCTCCTTTTAAATCCAATGCAAGAAATGCTAATGAGACCAAATGATATCCATGGAAAGAAAAGGGGCTTGGCATAGTTCAATTGATGTCTAGCCAGCATTGTGAAGTATGTTTAAATTTAGAGACCAGGGCAGGCAATAGGAAGAGAAAGAGAGAGTGTAACTCTGTGTTTACATTTTCA
Organism: Axilococcus clingmanii; assembly: GCA_019693495.1. Lineage (NCBI taxonomy): Eukaryota > Viridiplantae > Chlorophyta > Chlorophyceae > Chlamydomonadales > Chlorococcaceae > Axilococcus > Axilococcus clingmanii. The sequence goes on from JAAMXV010000556.1 coordinate 6,321, forward strand.
TGTTGGACTCACAACGGCATTTGATTGCTTATCCTCAGTGCACTCTCTCTCTTCATTTTTGCTTTTATACACAGGACCAATAGTGGTTGACCATCAAAATATCTCTCCCACTGCTGATGATCGATTGTGATACTTTTGGAGCAATGATAATGACATTTTCACAACTGTACATGCTGGATTTCGTTCCTTTCTGCTGCATAATAGACCAAATGGATGCCAGAGTGGCTCCTGGCGCCCTGGCTGTGGACCCATTTAGGGACCACTGCTGAATACTAGGGTCATGGGGCATGTGATTAACTGACCTTACCTCGTCATCATCATCAAAGATAGAAACATAATCCATTTAGGTTTATAATAATATTGATAAACGTAGCAGTCTATCGCATTTTGCTGAAACCCTAGAAGTAAGTGATTTGGAGATCCTAACTATCATTCTTTATTTGGGAGTTTTCTGCTCCACCGTCAAGCCATAAAGCTCCCACGAAACATCTCATACCATTTTATTATGGTAGTTTTGTGCAATTGCGGGCGTACACGCAAGACTACTATGAGCTGAAATGACCTTGTCATCCTCTCCGCAGATAGAATTTAACGCCCTTACTATTACACACTATGTCACCTTCTGGAGAGAAATGTAAGTTATAGCATGTTCGCGGCCTTTGAAGATACGCGCCATGAAACTCACTCCTGACATCCACTCAACGCTCTGTAGATACCCTACCACCTTGTTACGGCACCACCACCGAAGAACGGCCTCTCTTGGATCCTCTCCTTTGGAAGCGCTTCGATGATCTTGACCAAGGTGGAAAGATCTGCGCTGAGTACGTTTGGATAGGTGGTACTGGAGCCGACCTGCGTTGCAAGTCCCGTGTTTTGGACAAGGTGCCAAAGTCTCCTGCCGACCTCCCCCACTGGAATTATGACGGTTCCTCTACTGGACAAGCTCCAGGTGAAGATTCTGAGGTTTACCTTGTACCTCAAGCCATTTATAAGGATCCCTTCAGAGGTGGTGACAACATCTTGGTCATGTGCGACGCATATGAGCCTCCAAGGGTGAACAAAGATGGGACTGTCACACCGATCAAGCCAATTCCAACCAACACTCGTGCTCCATGCAATGAGGTCATGGAGAAGGTTAAGTCTCATGAGCCCTGGTTTGGCATTGAACAAGAGTACACTGTGCTCAACGCAAAGACCAAATGGCCTCTGGGTTGGCCAGCTTGTGGGTACCCGGGCCCGCAAGGACCGTATTACTGCTCTGCAGGTGCTGGCGCTGCCATTGGCCGCGACCTTGTTGAAGCTCATCTCAAGGCGTGCATGTTTGCTGGCGTCAATATCTCGGGCATCAATGCTGAGGTTATGCCTGCCCAGTGGGAGTATCAAGTGGGTCCATGCACCGGCATTGATGGCGCTGATCAACTCTGGATGTCCCGTTATATCCTCCTCCGCGTTGCAGAAATGTACAATGTCGAGGTGACTTTTGACCCCAAACCTATTCCAGGCGATTGGAACGGGGCCGGTGGCCATTGCAACTTCTCCAACAACGAAACTCGTGCTGCTGGCACTGGCTGGCAAGCAATCCAGGAACAAGTTGAGAAGCTTGGGAAGCGTCATGCTGTGCACATCGCCGCGTATGGCGACGGTAATGAGCGCCGTTTGACAGGCAAGCATGAGACTTCATCCATGCACGACTTCTCCTGGGGCGTTGCCAATCGGGGTTGCTCCATCCGTGTTGGACGAATGGTCCCTGTCGACAAGTGCGGATACTATGAAGACCGTAGACCAGCCTCAAACTTGGATCCATATGTGGTCACCCGTCTCTTGTGTGAGACTACTTTATTGATGTAAACTTGACCAGGAGGTTGCATTTTCTTATAATGATGCGACTGTATGCAATGGTTGTATCACTCATAATAAGATACTCCTAAACTACCTGCCATGATTACCCTGCTTTTGTGTTTTCTTTGGTGGTATGAAGATTGATTTGCGTTGTTCTGATAGGTGTCATGAAAGAGAAAGCGAGCATGTGTAAATTAAAAACCTATACTTTTACAACATTAGAATCAAGGCAAATGACTACAAAGTAATCCCCTTATTACATGTGCCTAGGCATACAGGTCATCTTCATCATCGGCTGCCGCGGATACAAAGGCACCTCCCCCTCCTCCATTGGCTGCTGGAGAACCACCTGCAGCTGGGGCATCTGGGAACCGAAAATCAGTGCCAAACCCACGACTCTGTTGTAGATTCTGTGCAAACATTTGATACTTCCGGATATCATTGTCGCTGACTGATCTTCTGGCAAACTTCATGGCTTCCTCAAAGTGTGCCTTTGTGATGGCTGGCACAGGGTCCACCTCCACGCTATCTTCATCCATCATATCTGGGTTCTCAGCACGCCTGCGCTCCCGCTCAATATCCTTCTCGATGCTTTCTCGTATAGCATATTTGCATGCACGCTGGCAAATTTCAGTGATATCAGCACCACTGAAGCCATTGGTGACACGAGCTAAAAGATCCAAATCCACGTCTGGGGCCACGGGGGACTTCCGAAGGTTGGCCTTGAAAATTTGTTTGCGACTTGCATCATCAGGAAGTGGTATATAGATCAGTTGATCTAAACGCCCAGGACGGAGGAGTGCTGGGTCAATGATATCTGGTCTATTGGTTGCACCGATAATGAAGACTGTCTTCTTGGAACTCATGCCATCCATTTCGGTCAAGAGCTGGTTGAGAACACGGTCACCGGCACCACCTGCATCCCCTGCGCTGTTGCCACGCTGCACTGCTATGGAGTCCAATTCATCAAAGAACAGAACACAGGGAGCAGATTGACGAGCCTTATCGAAAATTTCCCTTACGTTGGCCTCACTTTCACCAAACCACATGGTGAGAAGCTCAGGGCCCTTGATAGATATGAAGTTGGCCTGGCATTCATTTGCAATGGCTTTGGCAAGCAGTGTTTTTCCGCAACCTGGTGGTCCGTAGAATAACACGCCCTTACTGGGCGCCATGCCAAACTTCTCAAACTTCTCAGGATGCTCGACAGGGTACTGGACAGTCTCCTGGAGCTCTCTCTTGACATTCTCAAGACCTCCAACATCATCCCAAGAAACATTCGGCACTTCCACCACTGTCTCGCGCAAGGCACTAGGATTGCTGATACCGAGTGCAGTCTTGAAATTGTCATTTGAAACCGCCATGGAGTTCAACACCTCGGCATCTATAGCCTCATCTTCAAGATCTATGACATCCATCTTCTCACGAATACACTGAAGGGCGGCCTCAGTACAGAGAGCCGCCAAATCTGCACCGACATATCCATGCGTATCACGACTCATGGATTCAAGATCCACATCGTCATCCAACTTCATATTACGTGTGTGAATGCGAAGCACTTCCAAGCGCCCTACCTCATCAGGGACGCCAATGTCGATTTCACGATCAAAGCGTCCAAAGCGCCGCAGCGCAGGGTCAATAGAGTTGGGTCTGTTAGTGGCACCCATGACGATGACATGAGATCTTGATTTAAGCCCATCCATTAAAGTGAGCAACTGACTCACGATACGCCGCTCCACCTCACCCTGAGTTTTCTCTCTTTTAGGTGCAATGGAGTCGATCTCATCGATGAAGATAATCGCTGGAGCATTTTTCTCAGCTTCCTCGAATGCCTTGCGCAAATTGTTTTCACTTTCACCTGCCAGTTTACTCATGATTTCTGGGCCGTTGATCAAAAAGAAGAATGCTCCAGTTTCATTGGCCACAGCTCTGGCAATGAGGGTTTTCCCGCTGCCGGGGGGACCGTACAACAAGATGCCCTTTGGTGGCTTGACTCCGATGGTCTTGAAAAGTTGAGGATGACGAAGAGGAAGCTCAACCAACTCGCGAATTTGAGCCATCTGTTTGCGGACGCCACCTACATCGTCATATCCAACCTCATCAAGCCTTTCTTCATCCTCCCGCTTGATGGGTTCACCTTCTACAAAGATTTCTGTGTCTGGTGCCACAATGCAGTATTCACCGGGGTCTGTTTCAACAACCTTGAACTCCACGGTACGCATTCCACCCCGAACAAGGAAGGTATCTCCTTTGCGCAATGGCCTATACGCTTCTACAAAGTACGGCTTCAAGAAAGCATCAAAGAGGTTGCCAGTGATGCCCTCAATGGTATCCTCGAAGGGCAAGACATGGACCCGTTTTCCATACTTGACATCAGGGCACTGGTGCACCGATATGATGTCACCCAGGCGTACCCTAAGATTTTTTCGAACCACCTTGTTAAGACGGACCTTTGCCTCCTCACAGGTGTCATCAGCCAACACAATGCAGACGGTGTCCTTGCGCTTTTTTCCTTTCAGCAGGACGGTGTCGCCCCTGAAGAGCTCCAAGGTTTCCATGGTCTTTGGATGGAGAGCAATGACACTATTGTCCTCATTGACTGCATCGTCTACAACCAAACGATTTGGGCTCTTCTTGCGTTCTAAGATAGCAGTGGAGAAATCCTTTTTGCTGCAGAAGCATTCGGAATTTGTCAGTCATCTGCTGATCGAGTCAGAAAATCCCAGGAGACTTTCTGATGGTTGGTTTACCACACTGAATGATCTATATAGCGGCCGTAGGTAGCCTCACCAGAATTCCATCTTGCAGGATTGTCCCGATCACCTACCTTTCTGGCTCTACTGGAGCAGCGGATGTAGATGGATCAGCCATTTTGCTACCTCTTTTATCCTAAGAAGAACCTTGAAATTATCACAATGAAAGTTTATTCACCTCTGATTGCTTCTCAATTCAGCGGAAGCAGTTCTCAAAGCGAGTTATCTATTCAAGCTCGCTCACAGATTTCTTCAAAGTTTTGAATAATAAGAAGGATTGAAGGATATTATATTTTAAGAATGTTTGGTCAAGCAAGCCTTCTAGAGCCCTCTTCTGAATGAACTGGCAGAAGAGTCCATCTCAGACGATCAGTATTGTTGTTGGGCCTCCAGATTCATTTGATGTGGAGATAGTTGGCAAATCAACGTTCTTACAATCATAAAGTACAATACACACGTGTAAAAAACACTTGACATCGAGCCATTAAGCAACAAAAGTTTGCAAGGAGGGCAGTTCTCGACATATCTCTCCTGCAACAAACATTTCTAGCAAACAACAAAGAGTACAGATATAGTTTCCTCACCACCACGTAGGAAACATCTCATAATTGCAGTTAACCAATCAAAAATTTCCTTCCAAGAAACTGCAATTGCTAGCTAAGTTACGACTCAAAAACGATAGTAAGACATCATGCATTGTGATCTAATGCTTAATCCATCCTCTGGAATTTTAAAAAACTTGCTACAGCACAGAATGCAAAGAGCAATGTGAAAATTTGCTGGCAGACTTGTTTATCTGTCAACTATCAATGTAATGAAATGTGCACTTTCCCAACACCTGCAAAGAGCAAACACAAATGGCATAAAACTCATGCTTATGTGCTCTCTTTCAAGGATTTAATCATTCTGAGGAAGCAAACGCTCAAGGCTCTGCTTAAGTGCTTCAAATAGGATAGGATCAGACAACTGACTATTCAGATTGTCCCTACCTTGAGCGACGGCTGCTCCAACGCCTGAACTCTCAAAAATCCACTCCGGCCCATCTATAAAAAGGGAATCCTCAGGAATGGAAATAGAAACTTGCTCGGCAAATCGAACAGGTTCAGACTCCAACACAGAATAATGGCCTTGTCGAAGCTGGAGAGATTTCTCCCAGTCAGTAAGACCCACGTTGTGATCTGGTGGGATGAGTAAACTGCCACGTGGCTCTATACGACACCTATATCCAGCATCATTGCAAAATTCTGTCAATTCTCCATACTGGATTGGGAAAACTGTAGGAACATAGTCCATTGTAGCTTCAAGGAGGGTTGAGTATCGGGTGGCATCATCTTCTTCGGTAAAAGCAATGACAGTATCGACTGGCAAACCCTCGTCATCTTTCTGGTAGTCAGCTCTAAGTGAGTAAATGCCCTCAGTCTCATGCTCACCTACTCCAAACAAGATTACATAGACTGTTCCAAGTGCTTGGTTAGCAAGGGATGAATCTCCTTGCCATGTTTGAGAATCTGGAAAATTGAGGTTGCTAGGAAAGCTCAGTTGAGCCCTTGAAAAGAACTCAAAAGGCCTGTCAAGGTCTGGCTGGTCATCTGCTGGAAGCCCTGGAATACTTGGCCAGGGACTACATGGGTCTTCTAAGGGCACTGGCATCACCTCTTCTGCGGCTGAAGTGTTGGGAACCAGATGTGCTTCAAAGTCCAACTCTCCGCGATCATTGCCACAACTTCTGGCCCTAGAGAGACGACCGGATTCTGCGAAGGGTTGGTGCATTAATGTTAAGCAATCGCCTGATTAATCAATAAGGTACCAACACTACAGCTCCGCGGAGTCTACAAGAGACTTGTCCAGTAGTGCAGTTTCTTCCCAGAATCCTGGTTCGCATGCAGACCCCAAAACCGTGCGTTTGCGCTTCAAGTATCAGGTTCCGTCTACGCAGGTATCTCTCTGAGAAATAAGCCTCCCAAGAGAACACCACCTATGAAGACATTGGGTAACCGAGGCAGATAAGGCCTCAGCCCCTCGGGATCCACGCACCCAGGGCACTAACGCGAATGATTTTAAAACTTACTGTTAGGCTGCAATAAACTACTTTGACGTTGAAGGCTGTTCCCTCGCGAGATTGACGCTCTCTGTGAAAAGTTCAGAGGTGACGCCATTCTGCAACGCTCTGTATGATTTGGTTATTGGACACAATACAGCAACACCGCAAAACAATCACACACTCTCAGAAACAATTAATGAAAGAACTAAGGTTAAAAGAGGACGTTTGCTGACAATCTTCTCCGATATGTACCCTCGGCTGCTCTCTGTGGTGAGCCAGCTGGAATGAGTCTCAGATCTTGGAAATTGAGTGGAGGCACTGATGCGACTGCCATCCTCTCCTCTTGCCATGGCATGATGTCTCAAGGTTGAAGAATCCTTGTTTAATCGACATGAAACTCCTCAGAAGTCATTAAATTGCTTTTTAAGTCTTATCAAACAGTCTGAGACTTAGACTCGGGAGAAGCAGGGCTACTTGTAGCTTGGGAAGAAAGATTTGGACATCAGACAATTTTGAACTGATTCCTTCCCAGCGTCAGACTGTATGGAGGACAAGGAGCAATATCTAGCATGGAAACGCTTAGTTCCGTTCCTCTACGATTGGCTGGCGAATCATCATCTTGAGTGGCCAACCCTTGCTTGCCGGTGGGGTCCTATAGTATCAGAAAACAACCAGTCTAAAAAGCAAAGGCTCTATTTATCAGAACAGACTGATGGAAGTTCACCAAATAAATTGTATGTAGTAGAAGCAGAGGTTTGTCTTCCAAGGATAGCTACTGCAGAGAGCATAGCTATATGGGCTGACTGCGCTCCTAGCAAATCACTCTCCAAGCCTATCCACACAATTATCCACCCTGGAGAGGTCAATAAAATCATGGACCTTCCGCAAAATTCATCGTTGATTATCACACACACTGATGCTCCTGAGCTTCTGGTGTGGAACATAGAAACACAACAAGATAGGACAGGAGACAGTAGCGAGAAGTCCTCAAAACCTGATCTGACTCTGACTGGTCACAAAGACAATGCAGAATTTGCAATGGCCGTCACATCAAGTGCGCCTCTGGTTGCCAGTGGTGGAAAGGATCAATCTGTGTTGGTATGGGATTTAGAAGACCATATGTCATCCACTTTATCAGCAGCTGGAACTTTGGAGGCAAGAATACACTTGAAGGGACATGCGGCCACCGTGGAAGGCATCTCCTTTTGCCCAGGCGATTCCAGGAGACTCGTCTCCGTGGCGGATGACAGATCAATGTTGATGTGGGATACAAACACCCCTGATGGAGCCGTGCTTAGCGTCGTAGATGCTCATGGAAGTTACAGTGATCTTCATACTGTGGATTGGAGCGGGTTACAACAAAATCATCTGGCAACGGGAGCGAGTGATGGAACTGTCAGGGTCTGGGACACAAGAAAGTTGACTGACCCTCTGAAAGCATTCCAGCAACATTCACAGCCAGTCCTGAAAGTTGAGTGGTGTCCCCATACAGCAGGTGTATTCGCGAGTGCAGGGGAGGACAGGCTCTTGTGCATTTGGGATCTTTCTTTGGGGCAACCACATCAAGCAGATACAGTTGCAGCAAAGAAAGCAAAGTTGTCAACCCCTCCTGAACTCTTGTTTCAGCATGCTGGTCATCGAGCCCCTATTGTAGACTTCCAGTGGAATATCCATGACCCTTGGACACTTGCAAGTGCATCTGATGCTGCCGGCACGGATGGAGGCGGCACCCTTCAGGTATGGAGGGTCAATGATATAATATACAGACAAGAAGAAGACGTATTAGCAGAGATGGAACAGTATAAAGACTTTATTTTGACAGGGGATGTGGGGAAATTAACAGCCTCCGCTACTCCCACAACAACTGCACCTCACATGAACAATGGCAGTGGAGAAGTGAATGGGAGTGTCACAGTAGTTGACAACAAGGAACAACAAGAAGAATTGAAAGAAGTATCACCACCGCCCATGTGAACACACACTCTCAACGATTGACTTCAGAGTCAGCTACATCTTTATCTTCCTTAAATTGTGGTCTACCCTCAGCCACATTGTCTTCTACCGACTGTTTATAGTCTTTCTCAGTAGATTTTGGACTCTTCATCATCTTCCCAAGGGATGTGGGGGCATCATTCAAGACTGAGACGTCCTGTTCTGTGCCACTTGACTGCGCAAGTTCCTCCTTATAGCTTTCCCTTACCCTTTTCTGATCACCTTTGTGTCCTTCCTGTGCAAAAGGTTCAGTGGGACCGTCTGTTTCCGTGCGTTCGATGGAATACAAGTGCCTGGGTATGGTGGGGAGCGGGAGTGTTCTTCTAACAAAAGAACAAACTTGTAGAAGGCGCATTGTTAACTAATTTGCTTCAAGTTTAAGTAATAGTACATGATTACTCGACATATTTGGAATGTCTCTCTCAAATCTCAGCTTCGGTATGAGTTCAGAGCACTATCAACGCTCGGATGCCGAGAACAGATCCGACAAGCGCTTCGGCAGACTAATCTGAAACCTCAAGCCACTCCTGCGTTATTCTCAGAAGCAGGTTTTCCTCTCTATGCAGCTCTTGCAGCGTCTGCTGCGACAGCTCAGTACCTGGAAAACCAAACTCCAGCCCTCTCCGCTCCGCTTGGGGCTCTCCTCATCAGTGTGCTCCTTGCAGCCACAGGTGTGATCCCTCACCAGTCTGTAGTGTATGACCAGGTATGGTCTTTTGTTATGCCAACAGCAGCTGCTCTATTTCTTCTAGATATTCCTCGTCTAGATGGATTACTGTCCAATGCACGGAGTACAATGATTGCATTTATCATTGGTGCTATGTCCACCTGCATTGGGACTATCCTTTCGTACTATATCTTCAAGGCACATTTGGGTCCTGATGGAAGCAAGGTGGCTGCATGTCTATGTGCCAGCTACATTGGAGGATCTTTGAATTTTGCTGCGGTGGCTCAGGCTTTACAGTTGAGCGCTAGCCCAGTGTTGGCCGCTGCAATGGCGGCAGACAACTTAGCTATGGCTGGATATATAACAATCATTATGAGCATACCAAATGATGATGAAACCGTGCGCAAGGGACATATTGTTGGAGAAGTGGCAGACCAACCAGTCACTGTAGGTAGTATAGCAAATAGTCTGGCAGCTGCAACCATGGCATGTGCAGCCGCTCAAGTACTGGCACACACGTTTGCAGCCGATACGTGGACATTAGCCATCGTTGCAGTAATTGCCACTGTCACTGGTGCACTGACTTCTTTGTTGGTAAAGCAACAGAAGCGAGCAGCACAAAATCCATTCAGAGGTTCCCAGGCTCTAGGAGGTGCCCTCATGCTCCTATTCTTTGCCACGATTGGAGCAAGTGCTGCGGAATTGAGTGCCTTGCAAAGTGCACCTTGGCTCCTAGCGTTTATCACTGTTCAGTTACTGCTTCATATACTCATTATACTTTTGGTGGGAAGGAGAGTCTTAAAGCTCCCCATGGCTCCAATCCTTATTGCGTCCAATGCAAACGTCGGCGGCCCTGCAACTGCAGCGGCCATGGCCAGTGCTAAGTCATGGCCACATTTGGTGCAGCCTGCATTGATGACAGGCAGTTTGGGGTATGCAGTTGCAACGGCCATAGGATTGGGGATGTACAAAGCATTTTTATGATTACAAATGTGCCATTACCAACCAAATAACCTTGATACAACACCTCCACTTTGCTGATCTCCCACCTTTTGCTTCTTTGGAACTCTATGATCAAGGGAGGGTGCTCTGATGCGATCCAAAGCTGTATCTAAAAATATTGGACGTACTGGCACTGCTTGAGGCAATGGAGGCAATCTCGCAATTCGAGGTACCTCCTTCACTCCACCTGAGAAGAAAGACTCCCATTGGTCCATTGAGTCTTCTAAGAATATATTGCCTACCCCTTCTTCTTTACCTTCTAATAAACTCATACTCTGCATGCCTTCCTGCATGCCCTTGGCAGCTCTCAATTCTGTAGCCTTTATTTCAGCAGAAGCAACCAATTCAAATGCGGTTGCTTCATCTTGTATTGCTTGTACTTCTGCCTCTATCACAGAGTCTGGCTGAGCCCAATCTGCAATCTTACTTTGGGCTTGTTTACACCTTTGCACTGCTCTACCAAACAGAGCAAGTGCTTCTGTGTTCTTGTTTGCCGCCAAGAAAGAATGGGCCACGTACAAACATCTACCAGCCAAATGAAGCGCCTGCATGGCCATACACTCACCCATCAGATGTTCACCTGCGGCACCCCCAATCTCTGCAGCCAATTCATTCAGCTGTTGAATCGTCTGAAGGGCGGCATTGTGCAGACGAACAAGATCCTCAGCTTTTGCTGGCCGTTCTCGAATGCCGGCAGTCAATTTTTGCTTCGTCAAAAGGCGGAATAGAGCATCACTGAATCGAGACTTCGCATCGTGTATCATGAGTGTCTGCCTCTTCATAACCATTTGGAACGCTAAACTTTTGCTTGCTCTCTCGATTGCCATCAACTCCAATCGCTTCTCCTCAGCATCTACACTTGATCCAAGTCCCAGCTGAAGAATTGCATGTGCTGCGGCTGCTACTTCATTATAGGCATTCGACAGTCTGTCATAGAAGGCCACTCTCTCCTCCACTGATGTCTCTTTGGCATTTTCCCATTCTCTGGAAATATCCATGGCTGTTTGCAAGGCTGACCTAACTTTATCATTCCTCACGGGAAGTTTTCCTCCTGCCCATTCCAATTCAGTTACACCTTGTATTGTATCTGCTTTAGCCTCCGCAGTCAGATCTGCCAACTTAGTTGACAGAGGTCCGCTTGTAGTTCTTCCAAGTAAGAGATTGACATCTGGGGCAGCAGCTCCTTCTTGCCTACTCAAGTGGTAAGCACAATACCGAATTGTAGGTTCAATTTGATCAAGAAAATGCCTGCAAACACTCTGTTGATCAAAAGAGCCAAGCCTTGCTAACTCTTCCAGCACATTCTTAGCTCTTACAAAGCTCTTCAAGGTGGCAGCCCAGTCATTCTCCTTTTCGAGGAGAAGGTTTCCCGACATCCATGCTTCGTACACTTCGGCCTCCAAAGCGGTGCGGGAATCACATCTCTTTGCAGTCAAGATAGCAAGTTCTTGAGCATGGACATGAGCTTTGGCTAACCTGCGGATGAGATGATGACGCATGTTGGGTGCTGCTCCTTGCTCAATTTGATTTTTGATGTCCATGGCACATGCCCAGGCCCGTTCCGCAGAGACGAGAGGAATATGAAGGTGACGGATGTCTGCCACTGTATCAGGTGCTAGCTGCCTCTTTTGATAATGTTTCCTTCCATGTAGAAATTTTACGCCTTTATAGATGCGCCGTAAGCGTCTTGTACAGTACTGCCTGTCGACATCGTTTAAAGTCATCTACATCCGATCACACTAAAACTAGGATGATAAACACGCACCTATAACGACTATATTCCGAATGTTTCAACCCATGTATGGCCTGGGAATGTTTCACGGTCGCCAACACTTCAAGTTGAAGAGAAGGCAACACAGTTGATGGCTCAACGTCCATATTCTCGGTCATCATGAAGATGATCTTAGGGTAGAACTAAGATAATGCTGGGGCACAAATTAAATGGGGCCTCTCTTTGGTTGGTATCCTTAAACACCTCTTTCAGAGAGTCCTTTTGCGGGCAAATTTGTTTAAACCCATTCTACGCAGTATACTGCTTGCTTTTGTCCATTGTTTTATAAATGTACCCTTCTCTCTGTTCTTCGGATTAAACTGCACAATAAGCGATGACTGGTGGGGCTTCAAGGGCCCGTCTTCCACTCTTGCTCAGATCCGCAGATTACTCTACTGATACCCTTAAACACACCTTTGTACCGAAATGTGAGCTTGAAGCTCAAGGGATCGCTTCTTTTCCGGCCCTCGAAGACTGGATCGCAATATTTCGTAACTCCATCACTTACTTTAAGCTAGTTTGTGCCTCCGACACCTCGATAGGCGACCCCCAACGGGCAGCAGAGAAATTTGCATGTCTCTATGAAATAGGCTTGCAGAATATCGAAAAACAGAAAAGCATACCTACAATAGTCGATTTATGTCGCCTTAGGGAAGATTGCCTCGTGGAATCAGGCTTTCACGACCCTTTTTTGGAAATCAAGAAACAGGAAAATGCCAAAGCGTTGCAGATACTACCCCAGGTTTGTCAAGAGTTGGACGAGGAATATAGCAGCGGTGCAGACAGATGGGAGGCCATTATTCGTGGAATTTTTGCTGGTAATATATTTGATCTGGGGGCAGCCCATACTGCTGATGCATATCATAATAATGACGATGAAATGTCCTTTTTTAAGACAAGAGGACATTTGTTGGAGCGTCCCTGGGTCATAGACGAAATGGATGCATTATTAGATAGGCTTACCAGTCAAGAGAAGTACAAGAAAGTACTCATTTTTGTAGACAACTCTGGTAGTGATGTTATTCTTGGCATCCTTCCATTTGCAAGGGAATGTTTTCGACAGCATGGTGCAACCGTGATTCTTGCCGCTAATGAGAAGCCGTCTATCAATGATATAACTGCCAAAGAATTGGAACAATTGTTAGATGGCATAGCAGCTGCTGATCATGTACTTTGCAAGGCTATTGCAAGTAGTAAGTTACAAGTCTGGAGTTCAGGAAATGGTCTGCCGGTGATTGATCTGAGATATGTATCTTCAGAGCTAAATGAGGAGGTATTTGATGCAGATCTCGTAGTATTGGAGGGAATGGGGCGTTCAATAGAGACTAACTTGAATGCCAGGTTTACATGTGATGCAGTCAAAATCGGAATGATCAAGCACCCAGAGGTTGCAGCGGCACTGAACGGTAGGATGCTAGACTGTGTCATAAAATTTGATGCGGGAGATGCATTAACTGCAATTCAATGATGCAGATTCTTAAATGAATATATTAAACTGTGTAACTCCGAAATCAAAATGAAGGTCGTATTTACTCTAGCTCCTCATCAAATTCAAACTTTGGCCATATTTGCGACGTTGGGGATGGGATTTGCAGTGTTGCCTGGTGTATATAGAGGAGACCTTTTTGCCTTTCATCCGCTATTGATGTCCATCGGTTTCTTGGGATTTATGTGTGAAGGCATTCTTGCTGCCTACCGTCTCCGGCCAACCGAAGGCTCTCAACGTGTTTCTGCCCTGGCAAACCACATGTGGATTCAAGTCGCGGCTATAGTCTGCATCTCTCTAGGTTTCTTGACTATATATATCAACAAGAATATGCATGCAAAGCATCATTTCACCTCTCTGCATGGCAAGGTCGGACTTGTAAACACGCTCGCTGCCACTGTAATAGCTCCTGCGTTAGGTGCAGCAAGTTTTAAATGGGTTGGTCTGTACGAGAATTTGCCAGAGCCCTTGCAAAAGAATGTCAAATTAGTGCACAGACTAGTAGCAGCTATTACTTGGGTACTCTCGTTAGTCACAATGCAACTGGATTTACCACACGTCGCTGTATTTCAAGGAATTACTTGCAGATTATGGCAGCTTTTGATAGGCATCCTGGGTATATCAATGATACTTTTACTTAGATCACGAGGTTTAGGAAAATCAATCTTGCCAACCTCACAACAGGGGCCTAAGGTGTTGTGAATTACTTACACTGAGAAGTCTAGACAGGGAGATTCCCAATTCTTGGACGTGGTACCGCAGGAGAATTGCATTGGGTTTCGTTGCGTGAACTTCTCTCAAGTTGTTGCATCAAGGGCAACAACTTGGGCATTGGTCTTCTTCATAGCGGAGAAATACTCAAAAATAACATATCATGCAACCTGGACTCGTCCTTTTGCGCTACCTCAACGTAGCTGCTGCGGGAACATCGGGTATTCTTGCGTTATTTTGGCCTGAAGCGGCTTCAAAGAAGCTATTTCTAGGAACCCCTCACTCAGGTGCTTCAAGGATGCTTGGAGCGATTTGGATAGCCTTTGCATTGTTGTGTGCAGTTGCGGGCGGCTCGGAACGTGTTGTGTGCACTATAGGCCTGGTGCAACTCATCTATAAGAGCCTCTATCTTACAGTTGTGGTATTTCCCAAGTTTTTGAAAGGCAAGAGGGTGAACATAGCAGAGTTTGTCATATTTTCCTTCTATGTAGCAGTCTTGATCCCCTTGGCATTGCCATGGAGTCGAATTGAGAGTGTTTAAGGCAAAGGCACCCTTGCCTTTTGACTTTATGATTCTCATCAGCCTTACAGAAAAACAGTAGTAATAATAGTAATGAAACGCTACAAAAATAGTACATAAGAGCAATCTACATCAGTTCTAGCCTGGGAAGTAAAACAGACAACATGTGCATCAGAAGGCACACGTTGATAAAAGCAACAGAGAGGGGCGCCCCAGGATCACATGCGATCAAAGGCTTTTTTCAACTGGCAACATGCCTTCTCATGCAAATTGAAATGGACATGGACGCCGTCCCCATCCGGAGCAGGGAGGGTGAATATAATGTTGGGAACCTGTGGAAGCAATTGCGGCTGAGCCAAGACTGGTGTCCCCCCAAAGTTTTGCTCAGTGTCCAACTGTAAACCCCATGTGGTGATCAGTACCTGGCCGGCTGCGCCACAATTGTCGCCTGCCCCTTTTGCCATGAATGGAAGGACCATCCCCTTGCCTCCATTAGCTTCTAACCAGGCTAGCTCTTGCCCAATTTCCTCTTGACTCAAATCTCGGATGGCTTGCCTCATACTGACCGCCAAGTACCCGAGTGGGGTGGTGTCTGCATTGGGTACCTCAAAGCGAGCTGCCCAGACAGTGTTGCCAATGACTGTGTCCGGAAGGGGTGGCGAAAGGCGGAAGCGCAGATTGATGGCGACAGCTGAAACCAGATTCTTCCCTTTTCTGCACGGCATCGAAGCCAACATCTGCCATATACGGGCGACCAAGGCATCATTCGTTGAAATCCAATCGGGAGTGGCACCAGTGTCAATCTCCTGGACTGATTTTATTAGATGAGCAGTTGCTTCTTCCTTTAGTTTTTGCAATCTTTCTTTGGGGACATGGAATATCACAGCGTTACAGGAGCCCCATCTCCACTTTGCACCGAGTAACTTGAATATCAACCGAGGCACCGTGCTCCACTTCCGCAACATAAACATCGAGGACACTGCTGGTGGGTGGGGCGCAATGTAAGGTTCCAATGCCTCTTTTCCATATATTGGGGCTGGTACTTTGCCAGAAATCTTCTCAAAGACTGTTTCAGATGCTTTTGAGACGCACCCACACTGCTTTTTTGCAGTCACCACCAATTGGTAGACCTGAGACCAAGCGGAGAGCATAGCTTTGGCAGAGCCGAGGTCACACAAGATATGTGGCACAAGCATGCTGAGACATGTCCCTCCATCAGCCAACTTGGTCAGCTTGATTGAGAAGAGAGGGGTATCTTTTCCAAGGTATCCCAGGATGCAGGAAGGGGCATCTTTGGGATAGAATGGAGTGACGTCCAAACAGTCAATGTGGCTGCCATGTGTCAATGGTAAGAGTTCTTTGAGTGTATTATGAGACTCAGCTTCCACAAATAGTGCACCTTTATCAGAGAGTCGCACTTGAATAGATCCATCAGCACTGGCAACAAGGCTCCCCCCAAACATTGGAGAAAATGCGAGGAGCTGCGCCAGGGAGGCCTTCAGTGCCTCTGTATCAACCTCATGCGAGTACATGCTTGTCATCGATACAACCGTGTAAGCTGCGGTTGCTTGGTCAAGGGAAGACAGTGCAACTGTTGCATTCAGGTCAGGAGTAGGGTGCAGTGGCTTCACGAGCTCACTGGTCACCTCGCGAGAAGCTACCTTTACCCTGCTCTTTTTCCGCCCACCGGGCATACATTTTAGAAGACAGCTCGTGAAATTGTTTTTCTTCATCGCATGTTTTTTGTGAACTTTATAGCTTGAATAAACCAGGTTCAAATTGCGCAAACACTGGCTAAATGAACTTTGCATTTTTCGTCCTCACAAGGGTCCACATGGGTCACATGTGAGCGCTGCCTCGTTTTGGTCTGCACCATGACGAACTCCTTCGTGAGCCAAATGCTAGCAATTCTACACACGAATCATACATCGCAAACCTGTTTGAGTGGAGGATTGTAGTAGTATTGTTTTAGGTGTAGTCACAATATCCTGCGTCTGAGATGTATTGATTTCACCACAATATGTTGCAGAGCGGCAAGCTTTACCAGCTTTGTATCTAAGTTGCAGCTGATAACTTCATCGTGATACATTTGGTAATCTACAAATATAACAAAGCTATATATATGAATATATATGTGACACTTCGTAGGCTGTAAAATATGGCTTTCCCCCTCCACAGAATAAATGCCCCTCTTGCCTTCGCTGTGGACTGACGGGCCATATTTGGTTTAAATGGAGGGATTTTGTGGATCACTGAGGCCACATTGGGTGTCAACTTCTGGTTTATGGGTTCTTTTCTATCCAAGCATTCTTAAGCATTTTATCAGGGGGCTGCACCTGGCAAGTGGAGGACTGTGCCAAAGTGAATACATCGACCTCAAAGCCCGGCACCAGTCTTGTGTAAAGATGTATACTTTAGTAAAGAACGCACCATTTTGTTTACAAGCCTTAATCAAGCATAGAGCTCCATGAAATACCATCTGTCCGTGGTTTTGCCAGCAATAACATTTGAGCGCTATGGGGTTGGCCAATTTTCTAGTGAGACCACCGGTACCCCTTTAGATAAAAATCACAGAGCATTGGAACCGCATAGGACAAAAGTTCAAACCCCAAGTGTCGTCAAAAGAATACTTTCTATTAATCACGCTCATTGCAGATCAACTGAAGCGTCTTAAAGAATGACCATGAAGCTTCATTATTTGGAGCAACGTGCTGCACCCACGAATTTCTGCGTTACTGGAGCCACGGGCTTCTTGGGCGCTCATATTGTTGCACGTCTTCTGCAGGCTGGACACACAGTACATGCTGTAACCCGTAATCCCAAGCAGACAACTCACCTGCATTCGCTCCCTGGTGCCGATACAGGCCTGCGCATATTTGAGGTTTGGTCAATCCACTCATACTTCTCATTTACTCTGACATAACACATCATTTTCTTTCCAGGGAGACATGCT